>RJWJ010009159.1:0-50910 GCA_004363605.1 Indri indri
ATTTTTAGTTGTTTGGCCAATTTCTTTCTATTTTTAGTAGAGACGGGGTCTCGCTCTTGCTCAGGCTGGTCTCGAACTCCTGAGCTCAAACTATCAGCCCGCCTCGGCTTCCCAGAGTGCTAGGATTACAGGTGTGAGCCACCGCGCCTGGCCCCAAAAATTAATATTTTAAATTGCCCTTCTGCGTACTCAGCATGTTTTTTCCACTTACACCGCCATCTCTGCCACATGCCAATGAAATATAGTTTCCATGTGGTACTTTTTTTTCCTTAGAACTTTTGCTACCTGAGGTCCTGCTTCAGTCTGATTGCTCTCTACGCTTTCTCTAACTCCTGAGCTCAAGCAGTCCTCCCGCCTCAGCCTCCCAGAGTGCTAGGATTACAGGCGTGAGCCACCGCGCCCGGCCTGATTACTCCCTATGCTTTCTGTATACCATCCTCCGCTTTCCCTTTGTCACTGCTTCCTCAGTTCCATGTATGGTTGTTTCATGCTTTATGCTTCTATTTTCCTAGGACATGCTCGTCATTGAGCTTACTATGGTTGTGTTTTGTTTTTTGATTGGTTTTTTAGACCTTGAATGTGTGAAAATGTGTCCTATTCTCAACCTTACACAGGCAGTTTTATTGTCCTAAGAGTTTAATGTTGGTGTGAAGAACCCATTCTAATTATTTTAAATTTGTATGTGACCCATTTTTCAACTTTGGTAACTTACAAGTCTTCCCTTTATTTCTGGTTTTCTGAAATTTCAAGATGATAATGTTGTGCTTAAGGTTGATCTTTTTTCTTGGTCCTGCTGAGTACTCTTGAGCTCTTTCAATGTGGATATTTATGTCCATCACTTCTTGAAAGGTTTCTATATTTCTTTGGGTAATTTTCTATTTTCGTTCTCCTTTTCTTTAACCCTGTCAAATGATAACCCTGTGGACAATTCTTTTATTTTCATGTTACATTTTCTTCTTTTTGTTCTGCTTTCTGGGAGGTTTCCTCAGCTTAATCCCAGTCCTTATGTTGAATTTATTTCAATGTGTGTCACTTTAAAAAGTGTCACATTTTGAATTTTTGTGAGCTCTTTAATGAATGAATGTTATTTGATCCCTTTGAGGATAAGAATTAGCCCCTCTTCCTCATTTTCTTCTCCCTCCTTCCTTGGTTTTCCTTTCATATTGGTGGCCTTTCTTGGATACCTAGTGACCCTTGGTGTTTGTCTATTAGAGGAAAGCACTAAAAAAAACTGATGAACACTTGGTGACTACTAGTGGACTTTGCTGTGGAGTAGAATGGTCAGGTAGCAACCTAGGTTTTTAAGTGGTAGCATTCCAAATGAGATTATCGGGAAATTTCACCTCTGATGTTGTTTGGTGATCCAATAGTAGAATCCCTTAGTCTCCTGAAAGTATTGTAGGGACAGGACCAAGAAAAGAATCTTTGGGTCTCAATATTGAGTATATGAAATTTTCTTTACTCCTATGCTGACCTCTGCCTGAATCCCTGCAGAGATGATAGTACATGGGGTGGGGGACGCTGTGTGGAGAATTACCTATAAGATCTTTATTCTCCAGAAAATAAATATCCTATCTTTGGGGGAATGGAGCTGGGGAGGAATCTGGGGTTCTACTGCTCAAAATACAGATTTTAATTCAACTCATTTTTCAACCCCATGTGTCACCCTTTTCTCCCCCCTCCATTTTTTTTATTATGGTAAAATATACATAACAAAATTTACCATCTTAACCATGTTTAAGTGTACAGTTCAGTGCTATTAAATATATTCATAATGTTGTTCAGCCATTACCACCATCAATTTGTATAACTCATATCATCTTGTAAAACTGAAACTCTGTACTCATTAAATAATAACTCTCCACCTCTACTCCTGCCTCTGGCGACCACCACTCTACTTTCTGTCTCTGTGATTTTGACTAGTCTTAGGTATAGTCATGCATACCCACATAGCAATGTTTCCAGTCAATGATGGATCACATATACAATGGTGGTCTCATGAGATTATAATATTGTATTTTTACTTATAATATTTTTATTTATAATGTGTCTTTTCTATGTGTCGGTATTCAGATATACAAATATTTTCCATTGTGTTACAGTTGCCTCCAGTATTCAGTACACTAACATGCCCTACAGGTTTGTAGCCTAGGAGCAATAGGCTAGGCGTATAGTAGGCTATACTATTTAGGTTTGTGTAAGTACATTCTGTGATGTTTGTGCAGTGACGAAATCAGCCTAATGACACATATCTCAGAATGTATCACTGTGCTTAAGAGAGAGATGATTGTACATTCAATGCACTATTATTGAACCTTAAAAAGGAAGGAGATTCTGACATGTACTACAATGTAGATGAAACTAAAGAACATTACGCTAAGTAAAAAAAAGCCAATCACAAAATGACAAATACCGTGTGATTCCACTTAAATGTGAGAGAGACGATCAGAGGCCTGCTTCTAAATCCTTGCCCCAGAAAAATTTAAGTCTTTTTAATTTGTGAAAGTAATGTCCTTGGCAGCATTATTTGTAATAGCCCCAAACTGGAAACAGTCTGGTATACAGTCACAGTAGAATGGGAAAATAAATTGTGTGCATTCATACAATGGAATACTACGTAAATAAATTAGAGTGAACTTAAAACAACTACATGTAGCAATATGGATGAATCTCATAAATATGTTAAGCAAATAGTTAAAAATTAAGCATAGCTAATGCTTGCTTTTGTCATGGGCTGAAGAATGTTTAGTGAAGAAAATTTAGAAATTATTAATCTATAAAGTGGAAGGCATTCATTTCCACATTTTATATAAACCAATTTTAATGTTTTGGTTTATTTCCTTAGAAATTTCTTCCTTTCTTTTTTTTTTTTTTTTACTTAATTAGGACCATACTTTATGTGTAGTTTTATGGGTTGACCTTTTTACTTAAAATATGTGACTTTCCAATCCATATAATAAGCATTCTTTGAAAACATTCTGGGAAACACTGTATAGCTGTGTGATCTTGTGCAAATTACTCTCTTAGTGTCAGTTGTCTTATCTATAAAGTGGGGATAATGTAGCGCCTACCTTAGGGTTGGTTTGGAGATTAAGTGAACTAATAATAAGAAGGTCCTTATCCCCAGGCCTGGCATATAATAATAAATATCAGTTATTGCTATTATTTTTGTTATAATTAAGAGTAGTAAATAAAAACAAATAAACTTCATTGCTTATCATTTTAATTTGTGTTTATTGTACCTGTTGTATTCTAGGCAACAGTTTTTGTTTTTTGGTTTTTTTTTAATTTCAGGGTATTATGAGGGTACAAACATTATGGTTACATTTTATGTCTTTGCCTGACCCAAGCGAGGGTAAGAGGCGTGCCTTTCCCCTCTGCATTGCTCCGCGTGTCCTTTAGTTGCAGGTTTACCTCCCCCGCCCAATCTTTCTAATCCCTGGAGAGTGTTACTGCCCAGTGAGCACCCTAGTGTTCATCAGTTAGTACCAATTTGATGGCGAGTACAAGTGGAGCCCGTTCTTCCGATCTTGTGATACCTCACTTTGAATAATGGGCTTAAGTTTAATCCAGGAAAATATAAGAGGTGCTAGATCACTGTAGTTTCTTATGATTGAGTATACTATACTATACTATTCCATAGTATACACATACCAAATTTTAATAATCCACTCATGAATTGACGGGCATTTGGGTTGTTTCCACATCGTTGCAATAGTGAATTGTGCTCCAGGCAATAGTTTTAAAATACTTTAAATGATCTCGATCTAGAAATTCTGTGTTGAGAAGGGGAAATTGAAAGGTAAACAAATTATAGTGCAGGGTAGTATGATGTGTTAATAAAAATATGTACAAAATGGAAGCGCACAAAGAAAGGTGCTTGTGTTTAAACCAATGACCAGGAATTGGATGGCAAGTGTGTAGACTTTCCAGGCACATATGTAAAGGCCTGTGAGAGCATATTGTGTTAGGGGTATGCAAATAGGTCAATAGGTGTAAGCATTGAAAACACTAATAATGGAGAAAAATGCCAAGAAAATCAAGGGTAAATTCACATAGGATTTTATAATACAGGCAAAATTGAGTAAGGAAAAGGACCCAGATTTGTGAAACAGCGGACCTCAAGGTTCTTCATCCTGCTTTTTCTGTGTTTGTTTGCTCCATTTTATGGATAGTTAAGAAACCATTGGTGGACTTCAGATCTCTGCCTTGTAGAAGAGAGGTAGTGGTGATAGTCTCACAATTTACATTGTGGTATGTGGTTAATTTGCATGGCTAATTCTTGATTTGAGCTGACGATTAATGAGGATTAAGCAGTAAAGGCCTGCGTGTTTTCCCAAAGGCAATTAATGAAAATTTGCATTTCACAGAAAACCTTAAGAATGGAGTCTAAACCTTCAAGGATTCCAAGAAGAATTTCTGTTCAGCCCTCCAGCTCTTTAAGTGCTAGAATGATGTCTGGAAGCAGAGGAAGTAGTTTAAATGATACCTATCACTCAAGAGACTCTTCATTTAGACTGGATTCTGAATATCAGGTAACACCTTAATTTGGAATATATATGTACGTAGTCTTTTTCAAAGTCCTTGGAGCCACATTTTTTTGGATTTTAAAAAGGTGTAGTAGCTGTATCTGAGGCATGTTATAATCACAACATTAATATATCTGTAGCAAAATGAATGACTAGTGTTTTTCAAGCTTTTTGGACTTCACAATTATGGAAAGTGTCAGAATAAATATAAGTTTAACTAAACTGGTCGGTGTGGATGGCTTTGTCAAAGGAACAAAGACTGCATCCTTTCCCTCTAACTGCACACCCATTCATCTGATTTTTCTCCGAATGTACACAAACCAATGGTAGAATAATGCTCTTAAGTGTTCTGGGTTTTTTTTTTTTTTTTTTGAGACTGTGACTTCTAAATATTTTGCTTTTAAGTTGGGTGATTATTAAATTAACAAGCTGTCCTTTTATGAAGATACCAACAATCTTTTACATGAATTTTTGGATTTTATTGTTATGGTTAGTAATGAGACTGCATTGATTTATCCATCTCCTCTCTGGTAGCTAATCTTCCTTGGGATCGATAGCTCTTTGGTTTTTGAAATGGCTTATCAATGTCGTAATACAATAGTTGCAGTGTAAGACAGTGTGAGTCTCAGACGGCATGATCAGTGTAGGTTTAATGCAGTTTATCTTATCTTTCAAACTTAAGTTCATTATGTTTTCGGCTGAATAGCTAATTAAATAATGTGATTTGCAAAGGTCTGATTTTGAGGCAACTGAATCTAGAAGAATCCTTTAGTGAAAATTTCTGTTTAAGTGTTAAGTGTTTATATATTTATATATCATGTGATACAATGTATGACAAAGTCTCATTTAAAAATATTTCTACACAGTAATAATAAGCGTTTTATAAAATATTCCAAGAAAGACTAAAGTAAAAAAATAGTTTATCTAAATGTTCGTATCTACTACATACTTCTTAGCTGACTGTATATGAACTGTTTACTTGGTTTCATTTTAAATGTTGATTGATATACTTTTTTGTTCTCTTGCTAGACACATGTACACTTGCTAGAGGTATGAATCATATATTTTGCATTCTGTAGCAATATGGTGACATACAAAGGGAACAGAATTGTTTCTTTATATTTTCTTTATAAAATTTTGTCTACTGATTTTTGTCTAATTGTAATATAGCTTATTAGTGAGGAACACAAACCTTGAAACTACACTGTACTGCTTGGATGGGAGTCCTGTTTTCACTACTTACTAGCTACTAACATCTGTCTTAGGTTCCATATCACCTGTGTGATCCAGTTGTTATACTTATATGAATTAATACTGTATATTGAATGATAGTGGTACGTGGCACATGATAAACACTATGTAAATGTTAGTTACTTCAGCATTTGTTTTTATCGTAATTGTTAATTATATTTTAGGTGCTAACATCTTGAATATATTTAGAAAACTTATTGACATTAACTCTTTTCAAGCTGTTCCTTTCAGCTTTTTCTTAATGTTGTAGATTATTCAGAATGTCCAATTTTTTCATTAAACAAATAGAAGTATTTTAAAAACCATTTAAATGACATTTTGATGACTGTGAAATGACCCCACCTAGATGGTGGCAGTAGTAACATATTAGTATTGAATTCCATTCCAAAATTTTAATGTATTTAAATACCAAAGTAAAATTGGAGAATTACTTGCAGACATCCAAAAATCAAACCAAATAGGATTTTTAAAATCTTTTACTGATTCTTAATAAGATTGATTGGTTTTATATATTTTGGGGTTTCTTTAATGCTTTTCAGTTGTTTAAATTGCTTGTGATCTGTTTTTTAATGGATTATGGGAATAGTTCAGATCATAAATCAATTATTCTTATCCTGCTTTGCTTTTTAAATTTTGATTTAGAAATTGAAACTCCTATGTTCCCGAACGAAAGTATTTTACTTCTGTTTGTTTTCTCTTCTGTAAAGTGGTGATAGTAACAGTGCCTTCTTCATACAGTTAAGATTAATGGGAAGAAATAATACATGTAAAGCACTTGGAATAGTGCCTAGAGCATAGTAGGAGTTCAGATGTTACTAGTTATGATTGTTATTTATACTGTTATTATTTCCTGGCTTTACATTGGTTGGAATACATAATATCTTTAGAGTATAGTATAATGTTATCTAAATATTAAAATTACATGTTGAATATTAAGTTTTGTTTAGCAGCTCAGCAAAATATGTATTTAATGAAAGAAAGAGACCTCTAAATGTCAGAGACAGCTTTTTTTTTTAAACTGCTGAAGCTTCCTTAAAACTTTCTGAGACAGAACTCCCCTTCTTATTTCAGGGACCCAGTGGAGCTGAAGCTTCGTAAAGGAGGGTTGGGGCTAAGGCATGGTGGATCGATTTCAGTTATATTATAGATTTAATAATATGGGAAGATCTGGTAGTTTTATAGTACTTGATGTTTTATAGAACATTTTTCACTTACAATTTTAGTTAAATAAGACAGTGAAATGTCATTTCATAAATAAGGATCTGAAGTCTGGAAATATAAGTGATTTCCCCCAGTTACATGATTAGGATGTAATGTATTTGAGCTTAAGAATCCAAGATTTCTGGATAGCATTGTTTCTTTGGGAAAATGTAGTTTCTAAGTTCCAAACAATTGATTTCCTAAATATCTTGTGGTTCTTGGCCATTTGTAAGCTTGGCTTCATCTGATATTAATCGTGCTGGTGTTTCTGTTACTCCATCTTTAAGTTTTTATTACAGTTTGAATGGTTGAAAACTATGATCATCTTATCTCTTTGGTAACAGCAGAATTTATATACTTTTAAAAGAAAACGTAATTGCTATAGTTTGTTTTGTTAAAAGTAAAAACTTGGCGTATTCTGTGAATGTGATTTTTTTCCTTGGTCACTTTTGTATTTTTGGTAACTTATTTAAGCAGCCACTAATCCAACTGCACTTTCCTGTTTTGCTTTGTTGAAAGTTTGGTTACTTTTCATTTTAATATGAAATAATAAAAAAGGCATTTTATGAGATTGTGGGTGCTTTTTCAAGTTACTTATACCCTTTTTTTAGTTTATAGATTGTTATAAAAGATCAGTAGCATGCATATTTTCCATAGTATGTTTTTTTCTCAAGAATTAAAAGAACCAGTGGTCAGTACTTTTTTTAATCTAGCTTATGCAAGGGTAGCTTCTTAAGGAATTTAGCAGTTGTATATATGCATATACAATTAAACAGGAAAATGAAGATAATTTTAAATGTGATCAGGATAAATACAGATAGGATACTGAAAGTGATAGATAAAATACTGAGAGTGAGTCAGGGTTGTAACATTAATAGGCATTACACAAACCCTGCAGCATTTTAAAGTTAAACTTGGACTCTTGTTTTGGATAGCAGGAACACACAGGGAAACACAACCATCTCTTTAATGTGTATTATTTATAAGGAAAAGAAAGATACACGATTCCTCAGAAGTAAAGTTTGGCAGTTTGGTCTGAAAATAAACAGTGAAATGATATAGTAAACAATATCTTCAGTATTCCTACTGTAAGTACATACTTTTTTTAGTGAAACTGTTCCTTAGTAAACCATGGTGTAAGCAAAGGGCATCATGCCAAAATACAGCTCAGTGAAGATAGTACTATAAAGGACAACAGTGAACCAAATATTTTTATTTTTCTGGTAGTGTGTCTTGACCCAGGTGTTGTACCTAGAGTGTCTTGAGGTTTAAATGGACTATAAGTCCTTCCATCTTGTATCAGTAACATTTCTTGCCTAGATTTCTCATAAATTTGGGCATGGATGAGTCTATAGTCTAAAGATCAGCTAATGTCTTTTTTATGAAAATTGAGAGGACCACCCATTCTGAATAGAAACAAGAGTGTAAGTTTATTCCACATTTTTATGGAGATGGGTACTCTCTATCACATGAATATTTAAAACAATGAAGAGCTCAGAGTTGTAAGTTGTTGTTTATGGCTAAGGTCATTTTGATCTGGAAATTTTTCAGAAGCAGGATTGATCAGTCATCACAACCGCAAAACTACTTGTTTAAGCATCCATTATGCACAAGACAGTATACTTTGAAGATGGACTTATTCTCTGATTTCATTTCCCTCAGTAGTTCTAGATAGAAGAAGAGATAAGGTAATATATTGTTATATGAATCCAATACTTTAATTGTTAAAAGATTCAGAGGCCGGGCGTGGTGGCTCACGCCTGTAATCCTAGCACTCTGGGAGACCAAGGTGGGCGGATTGTTCTGAGCTCAGGAGTTCGAGACCAGCCTGAGCAAGAGCAAGACCCCTTCTCTACCAAAAATAGAAAGAAATGAATTGGACAGCTAAAAATATATATAGAAAAAATTAGCCGGGTATGGTGGCGCATGCCTGTAGTCCCAGCTACTTGGGAGGCTGAGACAGTAGGATTGCTGGAGCCCAGGAATTTGAGGTTGCTGTGAGCTAGGCTGAATGCCACGGCACTCGCCCCAGGCAAGAGAGTGAGACTCTGTCTCAAAAAAAAAAAAAGATTCAGAAGAGAAAAAACTAATTGCTTCAGACTGAAGATATTTGAACAATGGAGAAAATTGGATTGTGGAAACTAGGAAAAGGTTTAATTTTTGAATTTAAGCCAACAGCAAAACTAGCCAGAACTTTCTCCCTACTATATGCTGATATTAACAAGCATTTTTGGTTTCTAGGGTGATAATATAGGCTGCACAGGCTAACTTTTGAGTTATGAGTCATGAAAATTGTTTACTGAAAGGTGAATGTGTCTTTAAGCCTTGAGCACTTCAAAATTCAAGTATCTAAAATGACATTTATCATTTTACTGTCTAAGTCTGTACCTGTGTAGTCAATATTTTTAATGAATGGCACAGTCACTTACCAGTAGCAAGTGCCAGAAAACTGGAGTGATTTTAGACTTTTTCTTAATTTCTCATGTTGTCACTAAATCTGAAGAATTTTTGTATTTTATAAGTGCTCTCTGTTCCCATTACTTTTGTTTCAGGGACTGACTTCATGCTATTACAATGGCTTCCTAATTAGTTTTACTGCTTTCGGTCCATTCCATCCTTTTCATCTTCCACACTCCTAAAGGTCTTTCTATAAAATAGTTGATCTGATGTATATTCTCTCCTTCAGTGGTTCTAAATTTATCTAATTTAAAATGCTTTTATTCTGAATTATATCTTTCAAGTTCTGGAAGTATAGTAAATGTCATTTTTAAAAATGGGGACAGGATTATGTGGTATTTGCTATTTTAGATGTCCAGCTGGTCAAACGTGGCAGTTTTTTTAAAATTTTAAATTAAAACTTTTTTTTATTTTGGCCTCTGAAATCCAAAGATCTTAGAACCACTGGCCTGCAGGATAAGGTGCCTTAGTGCCCTGATAATAGCATATAAAATGGTTTGGTTCTGAAATATCTGATGAATTTTATTTCTTATTCTTTATTTCCAGTTCATTAATTGGGTCTCTGGGGAATGTTAGATATGGAAGGTGTATGAGGCCAAGTTTGTGCTAAGCTGAAGAATGCCGTATTCTATTTACAAAATATTCTCTGGGCAGAGTATGGGTGAAATACTGATTTAGCCCATTCCTACTTTTTCAGCCTTGCGTCTTCTACTTTTCCATGTATGTACAAAGTTCCCCAGTGTTACCATGAACTAATTCATTTCTCGAATGCATGCAGTGTGCTTCTCATAATTGAAGTGTAATAGAAGATCACATAAATATTAATGTCTTAGAAGAAGTCTGATAGAATAGTTTATTTTTTTATTTTTTATTTTTTTTAAGACAGAGTTTCACTCTGTTGCCCAGGGTAGAGTGCCATGGCGTCAGCCTAGCTCACAGCAACCTCAAACTCCCGGGCTCAGGCAATCCTCTTGCCTCAGCCTCCGGAGTAGCTGGGACTACAGGCACACGCCACCATGCCTGGCTAATTTTTTCTACATGTTTTTAGTTGTCCAGCTAATTTCTTTGTATTTTTAGTAGAGACGGGGTCTCGCTCTTGCTCAGGCTGGTCTCGAACTCCTGACCTTGAACCATCCGCTTGCCTCGGCCTCCCAGAGTGCTAGGATTACAGGCGTGAGCCACCGCACCCATCCAGTTTGTGTTTTTTCATGTTGTCTCTTTATAATGTCCTTCTTCGTTTGCCTGCCCAATGAACTCCAGTTATCACCTTCTCTTAATCTTTCCCTGCCTCCCTCAGACATTTTCTGTAAAACTTTCAGTGTATCTTCTATTTAGTACTTATTTATATTATAATTATTTATTTACTTGTCTGTTATCTGTACTCTGGAACTGCAGTCCCCTGACCCCGTGCTGCGGCCCAGTACCGGTCCGTGGCCTGTAGTCTGTGGCCTGTTAGGAACTGGGCCACGCATCACTGGCTGAGCTCCACCTAACCCCATTCCCCCCTCACCCCCCACCCAGCCCCTCATGGAAAAATCGTCTTCCATGAAATTTAGGACTTAGGAACTGGGCTACACAGCAGGAGGTGAGTGGGGAGCAGAGCGAAGCTTCATCTGTATGTACAGCTGCCACAGCTGCTCCCCATTGCTGGTGTTACCACCTGAGCTCCACCTTCCCCCTGATCTGTGGAAAAATCGTCTTTCATGAAACCAGTCGATGGTGCCAAAAAGGTTGGGGATTGCTGCTCTAGAACTTTGATGGAGCCCAGTATTTAGGCATTCATATTTATCATGTGAATTTTAGATTAATCTTGACTGAAATTATGGCCCATGATACATTAAATTTTTAACTCCCATTAAGCAAAATAACACTTAAAATGTTGTTTCATTTTAACATTCTTTAATAAAATAAATCATTTACTGCATACCTAATTTATGTGTTAACATGATTTAATGATAATGATTTAATGACTTAATTTTTTTCTTTTGTGTCCTGAGAATTACTTTTATTTTGGGAGTCCTTGCTGTCTCTGAGTAATTTAGAGATTATATGCCTGATTTTTCTTTCTTTGTGTGTGCGTGTGTGTGTGTGTGTGTGTGCATATGCGCAAGCACACAGATAAGAACTTTGCAATGAAGGAAAAATTTTTGTAAAAATAATAAGATGATTTCAATAATTGTGGTGGAAATATGTTCTTGTTATTTAAACCTAAATTTTTGAGGACACAAACTAATTCCCTTTTTATGCATTATATTGAATAAACTGTTTAACCAGTTACAGAATTAGAAGTAAAATAGTTTGTACATTATGAGTGACATTTGTGTTATAAGTTTTATTTTCTATAAATACATGTTAAAAGAGAAGACTATGAGCTAAGAGTTCTTAAATATGTACTTGTATAGTTTCTTGATTCACTGATGAAGAAATTTCAGATAATAGGATTTTTCTTTCTTTCTTTCTTTCCTTTCTTTCCTTCCTTTCTTTCTTTCTCTCTCTCTTCTTTCTTTTCTTTCTTTTCTTTTTCTTTCTTTTCTTTCTTTCCTTTCTTTCCTTTCTTTCCTTCCATACCATTATTTGTATGACTGTTCCTGAGAATAGGCATCAGAACAGGGAGAAATTCTTTATTATCCGAAAAAACTCATTTTTGTAGTAGGTATTCACAGTTTATAGCTTGGTGTTTTGTCCAACTCTAAGAAGGAAACAAGTTCCTTGGAAGGTTGCAATAATAAACCGGGAAAAACGATCATGAAGGTTTTGCTCTTCAGTGTTTCATAATCAAGTGTTTATGTATAGTTACAAAGAGAACCCTAATCTGAATCAGATTGATAGATCAGCAACATACAGTTACAGTATATGTTAATAGTAAAGGGACAAGTGGGTAGACGGGAACAAAGACTAAGAAAAACCACATAGTAGAAAAATTGGTACTGTGAGGAACAAATGGTCCTTGAGAATTTATTAGAGCATTGTAGGTTAAATCTAATATTGAAAGCAGGCATTTTGTTCTTTAAAAAAATTTTTTTAACTTGCAGTCTGCATCAGCATCTGCATCACCATTTCAATCTACATGGTATAGTGAATCCGAGATAACTCAGGGAGCACGCTCGAGATCGCAAAACCAGCAAAGGGATCATGATTCAAAAAGACCTAAACTTTCCTGTACAAACTGTACTTCTACCTCAGCTGGGAGAAATGTTGGAAATGGTTTAAATGCAGTATCAGGTAAGAATTTTTGTAAGAGTCAAACTATATGTATTTTGGACCAAAGACATTTTTCCCAGATGTAACACACTTGTTTTTAGGTTTGTGATTAAGCAAGTACAGAGTGTGTTAGGACAGTGGGTCAGAAATGTAGTGGAATTTCCAAAATCTTACCTTAAGTTAGTGCTAGAACTGATATTAACTCTTCATTTTGCATTTTTATTTTAAATTTGGTACAGACATCCTACTTAAGGAAGATATTAGCAAATTTTAATTAATTAGGATGACTGGAGTATATGGTAATCAGATTGTTAAAAGTGTTGTGTATTCTCTTGGTTATTATAGGAGATGAATTTTTAAATTGTGTCTAAGAATGCCAAATCTACTGATACATGCTAAAAAATAATTGCCTAAGCATATCTTTTATAAATGATAAACATTGTGGTATATAGTATTTATTTTCAGAAAATATGGAAACTCTTCAGTTAAGAAAATAGTTGATGGTATTCTAGTGGGAGTTCCATACAAAGAATGAGCAAGTCGCAATTCTAGCCCTCTAACTAGTTGGGTGGCATTGGCAAGTTACTTAACCACTAGATTAGATTTAGATTTAGATGGTCTATCCACAAAGCTTTATGCTGGTGTTTTGTATTGAGAGACATGTTTGTTGCACAAATTGAAAAGATCTTTTGTTGAAAGGGCAGGAGGCTTTTTTCTCACTCATTCCTCTTCAAATGAAATGTTAGCCAATGTCTGAAATAGTTTTAAGGGGAGACAAAACTTGTGATGACACAATTGAAGGTAAAATTCTTAAAATGCTTATGTATTATTAATTGAATTAGTGTAAGCGATTCCTTTCTATTTTGATAGGCAGGACCGCCATGGGAAAGACACTGCCCATCTGAAGGATATTAAGAGTAGTGTGATGGGTAAGAGCAGACTGACCTTAACTTTGTAGACAAACCACTGTGCCAGAGATATTTTTGTTCTCTTCTGCTATGTGAAGACATAGCATTAAATACACTGGGCCATTTCCCTATTAAGGCTATTGGGACTAGGAAAGGAAGAATCAAATTTCAAGGTAAATAGTGAACAGAAAAGAGGTTTGAGACAATTCTTAATTTACTTTTAAATGAAATCATATCTAATAAAATTTAGATAATTGTAACAACACTTCAGTTCTTAAAGAATGAACCAGATGTGGTATATTTCTGATAAAACTGTATCATAACCCACAATACAGTATCTTCCATTTCTAGATGGCTTTGATTTTGATTTTGGCAGTTCTTTAACAACACTTTCGTTGACTTTTTGTGAAATTCTGCATCTTTGGCAAGATTTGCATTTTCGTTCTGTAATCATTTTACATTATGTTCATATGGTCAAATGTTATGAAAAGTGACTGAGACATTGACATCATATATGGGGGTAGATTTTAATGTTGGGCAGAAAAGAATGAATAGGAAATACTTTATAAACGATGAGTTCATTAGTGAATAATTTTATGTTTTGCTGAATTTTGCTTCTTATTGCTACTATGTAACTGGGGATCCTTACAATACATAACATTAACTCCCCTCTGTATTACTGAAGACTTGTTATCAGAAACCTTGAAAGCTTTCTCTGGAATAAAACTTCTTTAATTATTTTAAGATTCTTCTTGGAGACATAGTCAAGTTCCCAGATCTTCATCGATGGTACTTGGATCATTTGGAACAGATTTACTGAGAGAGAGGAGAGATTTGGAGAGGAGAACAGATTCCTCCATTAGTAATCTTATGGATTATAGTCACCGAAGTGGTGATTTCACAACTTCATCATGTATGTATAAACTCCACTATTAAGTGTAGCTTATCTACTTATGTTCCGTTTTCCTCTTTATGTCACTAAAATAACAGTACAAAGGAATAAATGAAGTGGATCTTATGTCCATATGAAGATTTCAGAATAGCTTAATAGTGTCTTACAGTACCTTATTTGTTACTTTGCTTTAAAAATCTAAACAATTTAAAATAAAATAGATGTATATGACTATCCAGATTCCAAATCTGCCTTTAAATGTTTTTAATTGCATTTTTCCTTTTAAGAATGTATATGTTATAAAGTAACATACTAAATCTTATGTACGCAAATATAATTTGCCTATAAAGTATATAGTTTAATAAGTAAATTCTGAAATAAGGTAGAAATCACCATTTTAAGGCATAATTTAGAATTTTATTTTCATTGAATTAACATAAAGACTCACAATCATTGTACATAGTCTTAAGCTCTCAAAAATATCTATCACACTAAGTAACTGAAGGAAAAAAGTGGTAATTGAAGTTGGCAAATATAGCAGGCAGGCTAGTCCAAAAGTTGTGAATTATCTCAGTTTATTTTTCATAATCAGTTACAAATTGAACTGTTGTTTCCCCCCTTCTCACTACTGCACTTGACTAATCTAAAAACATACATATTTGTATATACACATACATACAGAGGGCACATGTTTGATTTACATAGAAGAAAATACATTTTGTTTTTAAAGGTTTAGGTTATTTTAATAACTCTTATTGGGGCGAGACTTTGCTTTATTTAATACAAATGAAAACATCTTTTTTATTTTCTTGGCTTTGGATGGAGGAGCTTTAGTAGTCAGTACCAATACCTTCTAAGTTTGGGGGTATAAAAATACAGGGTAGAAGTAGATTTAGCCCATAACAGTTTATCTTTTTATGAGGCACCGTGCATTAGCACAGTAGCTAATGTAGCTTTTACACTAGATGTATGAATGAGTATTCTTCACAAAGGAATCCGGTGGTGTTTCTCATCTCATTTGAAGATTTAAACCACTAGGTTTTTTTTTTTAAATACAGATGTTAGAACCCTATTCTGATTTGTAATTCCCAGCCACTATTAAAAAGCAAAGGGGTGTGTCTTGAGTTATCAGGAATAAGAACCACTGCTGTTAATTTGAAGGATAAAAGGTTGGAGAAATTTTTAGCTGTTAGCAAGGTTTGTCATAAAATTACAAATGACTTTTATATTTATTGTACAGAGTATGAAAAATCTCCAGAGCACTTCCCTTGATGATTTTGCTTTTAATTATTTTAAGAGTTATTTACATTGTTATTTGGCCTATGTAAAATATTCAGTTTAGGTACTAGTTATTCTTCTACCATATAAATTAATTTCTGATCAATAAATTCAACTGTTTTACCTTTATCAACAGTTTGCGTTTGATAAGCTCATAACACATTTCTTTCTTTTGTATTTGTAAAGTTGACTTTATACGCCAATACTAGATTTTACCAAAAGGAATATAAAGAGAAATATTTGTGTGTTTTCTATAATAATAGTTAAGATCTGTAGTTATAGCAGTATTCAGTTTGAATACATTGTTTCATTTTGTCAGTCATTAGTAGTTAATAAACGCAGATTTAACAGTGTTCAAATTATTTTATGTAATTGATTACCTTTCCTTCTTTTCAAAAATAGATGTTCAAGACAGAGTTCCTTCTTCATATTCACAGGGAGCAAGACCAAAAGATAATTCAGTGAGCACTTTACAGTTGAATACATCATCCACAAACCACCATTTGCCTTCTGAACATCAGACTATAACAAGTTCTAGGGACTCCAGCAGAAATTCTTTCAGATCAAATTTTTCTTCAAGAGAATCAGAATCTCCCCGAAGCAACACACAGCCTGGATTGTCTTATATTTCAAGTAGAGATGAAACCCCAAACGTAAGCAATTCAGAAAGAGTTGTTTCATCTCAAAGATCATTTCAAGAATCTTCTGATAATGAAGGTCGGCGGACAACCAGGAGATTGCTGTCACGTATAGCTTCTAGCATGTCATCTACTTTTTTTTCACGAAGATCTAGTCAGGATTCCTTGAATACAAGATCATTGAGTTCTGAAAATTCTTACATTTCTCCGAGAATCTTGACAGCTTCACAGTCTCGCAGTAATGCAACATCAACTTCTGAAGTTCCCGACAATAGGGCATCTGAAGCTTCTCAGGGATTTCGATTTCTTAGGCGAAGGTGGGGTTTGTCATCTCTTAGCCAAAATCATAGCTCTGAGTCAGACTCAGAAAATTTTAACCAAGAATCCGAAGGTAGAAATACAGGACCATGGTTATCTTCTTCACTTAGAAATAGGTGCACACCTTTGTTTTCTAGAAGGAGGCGAGAGGGAAGAGATGAATCTGCAAGGATACCTACCTCTGATATGCCAGCTAGATCCCATATTTTTAGAAGAGAACCAAATGAGGTGGTTCACCTTGAAGCACAGAATGATCCCCTTGGAGCAGCTGCCAACAGACCACAAGCATCTGCAGCATCGAGCAGTGCCACAACAGGTGGCTCCACATCAGATTCAGCTCAAGGTGGAAGAAATGCAGGAATAGCAGGGATTCTTCCTGGTTCCTTATTCCGATTTGCAGTCCCCCCAACACTAGGAAGTAATTTGACCGACAACGTCATGATCACTGTAGATATTATTCCTTCAGGTTGGAATTCAGCTGATGGAAAAAGTGATAAAACTAAAAATGCACCTTCAAGAGATCCAGAAAGACTGCAGAAAATAAAAGAGAGGTAAATTTGAATACCTTTGTTAAGCATATAAAGTAAGGACAGCTTAGAGAAAGAACTTATTTCTAAATTGGCTTCTCATAAAATTGGTATCTGAAATTTTTTCTCTTAACATTTATATCCAGTGAATGTTAGTGTCTCATAGGTAAATAGATGAGAATAAATAATTGAGGGTAGGCACTGGGGATGTGAATTGCATCAGAAATAATCTAAAGGTTGTTGTTGTTATTATTATTATTATTTATTTATTTTTTTACCAGTTTAGGCTACAGATGCATGTGATGACAATTATCTCTTACCCTATTCTTTCCTTACCCTATTCTTTGGTAGACTGCCTAATTGGAATTGGTAAGAGGAAGCAAGTAATCATGATTACCATTAAATCTGTTTTAGCCTCTACTAAGGTGATTTATTTACCATTTGTTTGTATTCCTCACCTCAGATCTTTTTTTGGAATAAAGTAAAATCAGATGCACATTTTTATTTTGTTTTTGAAGTCCAAATGTATACTGAATATTCTTTATATATTAGGATTATTTGACAGAAATACCAGTTTAAATTCAGGGCATAGAATTTTTTAATAGAAATTTTTTTGTAGAATTGAACATTGCTTAAAAATCACTGGTAAGAGTTGAAAAGATTTTATTTATCAGAGATTTCATTCTCAACTTTACTAATAATTTTGTCATCTTAGTCTAGTTAATTAGTATTAAAATAGTTTTTATGATAAAATAGGATAGAGTAGTACATACAGAGTATTACTTGTAGGAAGAAAAGACTTACATAAAGCTAAAGTTGTGGGTTCGGGTTTTTTTTCTTTCTTTTTCATAAAGGCCTAGTGTATTAAAATTGTTGGGAAGCATAGTCGTTACTGTAGGGTTTTTTTGTTTTGTTTTTTGGTACTTTAACAAGAAAATACTTTCCAACTCTCTGGTACTAAAGGAAGCCTTGCACACTTTCTGAGATGTTGGGCATTGGGCTACCATACTCCCATTTTTCCTTGTATCGGACAGATCTTACCATGTGGCCGTTATCTCCCTGCTTTTAAACTTGTTATTTTTCCTTTCTTGAAGAAAGAGATTTACTCTACCCTAGTAATGTTAGCTTTAATGTTTGCTTATTATAGCAATTTCCTCTGATTGCAAGCTGTCTGCTAAGGAATGCAGTAACCATTATATTTTTGGTCCTCTAGGTTAGGTTAATTTGAGTGTAGTAATGTAAACAGAGGGCAAAGCAATTGTTTAGTGATCTTATGAGAGAAAAAATTAAGCCAGCTGCCATCCTATCTGGTTAGTTTTAAAAGCAGCATTTGTTGGTTATTTTGCCAGAGAGAGAAGTGAGAGCGTGTGTGTTCGTGTGTTCCTTTGTTGTATCTTGCCTCATACATGAAGATTTTAAGACATTCTGTAACTAAATTAATAAGGATATAAAAATTTGAACCTACCAAGTAAAAAATAGTTGAAGCTATGAAGGGAATAAAGTTACATTTAAAGATAAAACATAAATACCATGTTTTCAGCCTTTCAGAGCATTTGTGCTTGAGGCCATGTCTCTGATTAAGCTAGGGCATGAAAGTCACCTGGCAGTTGTATGTCCATTCATCTCTTTCCACAAATCTTTTGCTAAGTTCATTTAGGAATCCATATAATCCAGGTTATATTTCAGTAACAGTTCAATATTACCAGTTTATTGAGTACCTCTTTCATGCCAGCAGTGGACTAATTGCAATAGAGATTTTAACAATTACTTTGCTTATTATGTAACTATTCTTTGTTTAAATTAAGTAGTACATGATGATGATTGCCTGTGAAATAGAGGACGAAAGTTAATGGAAACTGTTCCACACTTTAAAAGCCTACCCTTATAGAAATCAGGATGATTTATTAAGATTGCTGGGGGTGGGAGGAGTGGAGAATTGTAAAACCTACTTTTAAATTTTTTACTGTGATAGAATACAAAAAGTTTTATCAGTTTAAACATGTGGTTCTGATAACACATAAATGGGAAACCATGGCAATATGTGTTTAATTCATTGAAATCTTAAAATTTTGGGGGAGGTAAGGGACAAAAGTGAATTTCTAAGTACTTTATATTGGACTTGATGTAGTCTGGGATACTGCAGAAATTAAAATCTCTTAGTGGTACTTACAAAACAATCGTGAATAATATGGATCTAAAACTGTGCTACCACAGACAAAATTACTTAGATCATTTGAAGATAAACGATAAGCTGTCCTATTTTATTTACCTTTAAAATGCTTATAATTTTTATTCTAAATGAAATGGTTTTTCATGGTGGTTATTGTTTATTATTACTACTTTTTTGTTGTTACTGTTTGCTTTTTTCCACCCAGAGAGAGCATGAGTAGAAATAATAAAAAAGAGATTATTTGTGATGTATGATTGGAAATGACCAACCAAGGATGAGTTATGATAGCTCTTTCTGGGAAATGTGCCTTCTTTTCCAGCCTCCTTTTAGAGGACTCTGAAGAAGAAGAGGGTGACTTATGTAGAATTTGTCAGATGGCAGCTGCATCATCATCTAATTTGCTGATAGAACCATGCAAGTGCACAGGAAGTTTGCAGTATGTCCACCAAGAGTGTATGAAAAAGTGGTTACAGGCCAAAATTAACTCTGGTAAGATTTACCCTTTTGTGTATTTTGTTTTCAGCATTTTTCCAAGAGATGCATGTATGTATGCATTTTGGTGAATAAATTTATAATTTATTATTGAATTTAGGCTCTTATCAAAAGTATCATTTTTGAAGTCTCAACAAAAGCATAAAGAACATTAGTGTTGCTTCATAAATTTAATTTGTAATAATGTTTCTTATATTTCATTTTCAAACAAACGATTTACTTCTTCATATGTGTTTAATGCAACTGTAATTTGTGATCACTGGTAACCCTTACATCATATACTTTGAAATCAAGGAAATACACTTATCACTTACTAGCTATGTGTCCCTGAGAAAAACTTAACTGTTTCTAATGCTCTTGTGTCACTTAGCAAATTAAATTCTTTTGTTCATTGAGTGCCTATAATAGAGCCAGGCATAGTTCCGTATGTGGGTTATGGAGTGGTAAACAAGACTGACAAGGCACCTGCTTCTGTGGTGATGGTATTGGGTGTTAAGGGAATTCTTTTCTGAGGCAAGAACATTCAAATTTAGAGCAGAGCTATTCCAGAAAGAGGGGAAGAGCATTCTGGCAGAGAGAACAGCCACTACAGAGACTTTTAAGATGGGAATCAACTTCGGTGTATTTGAGGAGCTGAATGATACACAGTGTGGTGTATAATTAGTGTTTTAGAGGCAGGGTGATATAGTTGAGATGAGAGAGATTAACAGAGGCTAGGTAATGTACAACTTTTTATTTTTTTTAATCTTTGGTTTTTAAAATTTTTAATTATGGGCACATAAGAGTTGTATATATTTATAGGGTACATGTGATGTTTTGATAACAGGCATACAATGTGTAATGATCAAATCAGGGTAACTGGGGTCATGCAAGACTTTTAAAGCAAAGGTTCAAAGCTTAGATTTTTATTTAAGTATGGTGGGAAGCCACTGAGGGGGAGGGGAATGAAATGATCCTATTTATGTATGGGTGCTCTGTGAAGAATGGATTTTAGGGGGACAAGAGTGGATACAGGGAGACCAATCTGGAGTTTATTAAAAGTAGCACTTGCTAGAGTTGGTGGTGGTTAACATGTAGTAGTGGTGATGATGATGATAGAAATGGATAGAATCTGGTATGTTTTGGAGGGGGATTATGTAAGACTTGCCATGGATTAGATGTGATAGAATGAAGGAGAAAGAAAAATAAGAGAAGCTCATATTTCTGCTTGGAGCCACTAAGTGAATGGGGGCGCCTTTTACTGAAGTAAAGGAAGCTGGAAAGGGATCAAGAGTTCTGCTTTGGACATATATTTGAACTGCTGCTTATTAGCTAACCATGTGGAAATGTCAAGTAGGCAGTTAGACAAGCCTGGCATTTCAGGAGAAACACTGAAAGTTATGGTTTTGGGAATTATGAGCACATAAGTAACATTCGAAGCTTTGGGATTAAATAAGGTCAACTCGAAAAAGGGCGAATATCAAAGAATCGGACCCAGGACAGAGCCCTGGGCATCCAAATGTTTAGTGAGAGTGGAGAAAGAGCTTTGAAGAAGCAGCCTCCAGTCAGGTAGGAAGAAAACCAAGAGCATATGGTGTGCAAGCCAAAAGAAAAAAGTGTTTTAAGGAGGGTGTGCTCAGTCATGTACTGCTGAGAGGTCAAGTGGGATGAGAACAAAGAAATGACAGTTGGTTTTGATAGCATAGAATGTGCTTGGTGGCTTCAGTCTCTGTGCAGTAGTGAGTTCCTAAGCCTGATTGGCCTGGACTGAGGACAGAAAAAGAGATAGGAAAGATAGCAATATAGACTCTTCCTTCAACAAATTTACTATCAAGGAGATTGGAAATATTGGACAAGTATTAGAGTTTTATGAAGTCATGGGAAATGTTTTATTTTGAGGTAGGAGATTTTAGGGCTCGTTTTTACTTTCAGAGATTCAGTGGAGAGAGAAAAAATTACAAAAAGGAGAGAAAGAAGGTGGGCGTCCCCAGAGCACAAGTTAGGGGGTTAGCCTTTAATAGGAGAAAGGATATTTTATCTCCAGAAGGCTAGTGTAGATATGAGTATTGATCAGTTTGTTGCTTTGGTGGGAAGATGCATGACTTTCTATATAATTGCTTCTGTCTTAGAGAGTTAAGGTCCTTAGCTGATTAGGGCACAGGTTAGGAGGTTTTGAAGTGTGGATAAAATAGCATTCTAAGGATGTATAGTAGGATTTCCAGGCAGTTTAGTATTTATAAAAGTGATTTTTAAAGTGAGACACATACTACATTTCTTACAAAGCAATTTTCAAATGCTTAGATACAGACATAGATTAGAGTTCAATGATGTTGGGTCCTTTGCCAGGCAAATATGATGAAGGAAGTTAAAAGGTATCTGTAAGGACATAATTGTGGTGACAGTGGGAATTAAGATCAGGATGTAAGTAAGGACATTAGAAAGTGGATAGTGAGAAAAAGTGGTAGAGTCAATGTCTTTGAATCTAATTGACATTGAAGAGAATTGCCAGAGTAAGCTGGAATGATAAGATGTTGTAGGTACATAGGGCCAGGCACAGTGGCACGCACTTGTAATCCCAGCTACTCGGGAGGCTCAGGCTGAATGATTGGTTGAGTCCAGGAATTTGAGACCTTCCTGAGCAACACAGTGAGATTCCATTTCTACAGGAAAAAAAGAAAGAAAGAAATTGTAGGTATAAAGGAGGAGAGGATACTTAAAATACAGATTTAGGGTTAGTGTGGTAAATTTTAGTGGCAAGGTCAATGGTGTGACCTTAGAGTGGATGGCTGAGTAGGGGAAAAGTAATATTGGAAGCAAGGATGTTGAGAAAGTAAGAATTCAAAGTGAACGGTATATGTGGAAGTCGAAATTACCAAAAAGTGGGCCAGGTGTGGTGGCTCATGCCTTTAATCCTAGAACTTTATGGGAGGCTGACGTGGGAGGATCATTGGAGGCCAGGACTTTGAGACCAGCCTGAAATATAGCGAGACCCCCGTCTCTACAAAAGAATAAAAAAAAAAAGTAGTGGAGGTCCCAGTGAGATGGTGCACACCTGTGGTCCTAGCTGCTTAGAAGGCTGAGGCAGGGCGATCTCTTAAGCCCAAGAATTCAAGGTTGCAATGAGCTATAATGACACCACTGCAGTCTACCCTGGGCAGCAGAGCAAAAACCCTGTCTCAAAAAAAAAAAAAGAAATGACCAAAAAGTAAGTTGGTGAAGACAGAAACCCAGGTACTAAAGTCATTAATGAATGAGAGGGGAATTAAGATTTGCAAACAGCAATGGGTTTGTTAGATGGGGAGAAGGGGGTGTCAAAATACTTTTGCTTCTTGGTCCTGAGTTCCAAGGGGCTGTGGGGGAAAAAATTACTGTAGAAGAGTATTAATATACACAGGTATTAGTCAGGGACCACTATGGTTCAGGCATGAAGGCAAAGAGATCATTCACAAAAAAGATAGTTATTAGAGGAATTTACTGATGTTAGTGAGTAGCAGAGGGCACAGTGGCAGCGGTTAGGAGGGTAAAAAAAAAAAGATGGGAAATTAGATTAATAAATGTACATAATTGTGTGAGATTAAAGGTCTCACAGCTTGGTGACATACAGGCAAATATGTTGGCACTGATTTTAATTTTCATAATCTGTTGGAGGAATTGGGTAACCTGTTTAAGTTGGAATTTATGGGGCTGCTGGGAAACTTTTTTCCTGCAGTTCCCTGTAATGTGGTAGTCAAGGGGAGAGCAAAGGCCCACCTTGGGACATAAGGGGTGAAGCATGATCTTTATTCTAAGATAGTCTGAGCCCAAGGCTCTGAGACAAGCCATCTTACCTGTGGCAACCTCTTCTCTCAGCTGCGTGGTGTTATGGTAACTCACAAGCACTGCCCTGGAGTGTCAACAAGGCTTAAGTGAAAGATCGGGGTATTATAATACACTGCCCTGAGGTGATGTAAGGATTAGATGAGAGATTACACATAAAGTGCTTACCGTAGGTCTTGATCCTTAGTAAGGGCTCAGAAGTATTAATTGTTACCAAAATGAAGAACAACAATTGGACTCAACTTCTGAATTTAAACCTCTACTCTTATATAACTTCCTCTAATCTTTTTAAGACATTTTTCAATTTGATGCCTTATCTAAAAATGAACACAAGAAAGCGGGGGAAGCTACATGTTTAATTAGACAAGGCTGCTAGCTAGTAAGTTGGAGCCAAAAGCTTAAGAGTAATCAAATGTTAAATGCATATGGAACAGGAGGTCTTTTTCTTTTAAAAAAAAATTATGGTAAAATAGATGTTACATAAAATTTGCCATTGTGACCATTTTTAAGTATACAATTCAGTAACATTTAGTACACTTAGAGTGTTGTGCAATCATCACCACTATTTATTTCCCAAACTTTCTCATCATCCCAGACAGAATTCTGTACCCATTAAGCAGTAACTCCTCACTCTCTCCTCCCTCCAATCCTGGTAACTTCGGATCTACTTTCTGTCTCTCTGAATTTACCTATTCCAAATATTTCATAATAAATAGAATCATGAAATATTTGTCCTTTTGTATCTGCCTTATTTCACTTTAAGCATAGTGTTTTCAAGGTTCATCCGTGTTACAGCATGTGTCAGAACGTAACTCCTTTTGTGGCTGAGAAGAGCTGTTTTTATTTGGACAATGATGGCTTCCTTTTTCCCCCTCCTACGCAGCAGGGTAGGCACATTCCTTAGATTCCAATAGGTATTATATATATACATATTCTGTCATATCAAAGATACTAGCCTAGATATGTAACTAGTTGTTTGAGATGTTAAATAATTAAACTGTTGTTTTCATGGCATGATGCCAGGGTACTTAAGGAGGAAATAGGAAGTACAGATAACATTCCATTGCCTCTGTCAGCTTTTGAGGATCAAGGATGTATGAGTATCTGGGAGGAAAAAACAACAGTGATATCTAAGTAATGGGTGGAGGCTTAAATACCATAGGGCAGGATCTGACATGCACATTGAATATTATGGATTCTTATTTTAGGGGACATTACTGGTTTACTGCAGTAATGTAATATTTTATTCTCCTTCCCTTTAAGATTTTTTTCTTTTAAGCTTAAAACTTGTGAGGAAAAATGTTTCATGAAGGCATTATAAAAGTAAGCTTTATTATAATTTAATTTTTATCAGGTTCTTCATTAGAGGCTGTAACCACCTGTGAACTCTGTAAAGAGAAGTTGCAGCTTAACCTGGAGGATTTTGATATTCATGAACTACATAGAGCTCATGCAAATGAACAAGTTAGTATATTTTGCCTAATTTGGTAAGTGTCTATTCTGTGCTTAAAGGACAGCTCTTGAAGAAAAGATTAAATCATGGTCAGAAACTCTGCATTAAAATAATACTAGTAATAATATTCTTAACATAATTTTCTGTTACTGCATTAGGTGTTGTCATTTCATAATTTTTCTTTATTTTTTCCTTTTTGTAAGTGAAAGAAAAGTCACAGGTTTTTAATTTATTCAGATAAAATTTGTCATGTTTCCTAAATAAACCTGAAAATAATTAGGAAAATGGTCCCAAAGTAGGCATGCCAACCTTATTTCCCCAGAGTTGAAGTTTTTGAGGTGCTTAAATGATACAGTTAGAATGAAGAGCTCAATATTTTCCCCACTGAAGGAAAATTTGGGGTAGGGAGGGAAGATAGTTAAGGAGATTACAGGAATGACTCTAGAGTCAAACTATTAAGGTGTGATTAGCATATTACAAAAAGAGATACGATGACAAGGAAATGCATGAAGTACTTGAAAACTACATTTTAAATAAAGGGGTAATTGACACACACACACACCCGCCCTTTTGATATATTAAGTGAAGTTCACAAAACATGAAACCCATTTTAAAGTGAAGAATTCAGTGGTGGTAATTACATTCACTATTTTGTGCACCTACCATCTCTTTTCAGTTCCAAAACATTTTCATCACTCCAAAAGAAAATCCCTGTACCCTTTAAGTAGTTGTCCTCCATTTCATCCTTTTCCCAGTGCCTGGCACCCACCAATCTATGTTCTGTTTTATGAATTTACCTATTCTGGGTATTTCATATAAATGGAATTATACAACATGTGATCTTTTGTGAACAGCTTTTATTTTTAAAATGTGGTAATAATGGACACTCTTTGAAAATCTGATTAAAACTGTGTACACTCCTTAAAATACAGACACAAATTCTGTGTATAATTTAAGGGATTTCCTATCCCTTGAAGCTAATTGCTTAGATCAGGTTAAGAATCCCTGATCTAAAAAATGAAACATTAAGCAGTTGATGTAGCACTGCTGCTACTCTAATACCAATTATGTTTTAGTCTCTAATGAGCTAGTTGTTTAAAAAGAAAATCACTTTCAGCAAGGAAATTAAATCCCCAAGGAGTCTTTGTAGAGAGCCAAGCATTGGTATTTTAAAGAGCAAAGAATATGTAAAGGTTGAATAGTGCAGAAATAAATAAATAAATATAAAATAAATAAATAGATAGATATTCTTCTCAAAATGAGAGTAGGTTTTAAAAGGATTGTCTTGCCATCTTCCTTCTCTGGATGCTCCATCATGTTTCTCAAAGGCAGTTCTTTGATTTTTCAATTCAGCCAGCAATGTCTTTATTGTTCTTCAAGCATTTTAATGACTCACATTCTTAAATAATTTAAAAGTGTTAGGAAATATTAGGTGGAGTCATTGTACTAAACAATAATAGCCTTGATTAAGCTTCCTGGCTGTAACATGTTTGTTCTGTGTGAATAATGGATTCTACTGGCCTGACTACTACCCTCATTTTAAGTGATTAATTTAATACTACTACCCTCATTATCCAGTGACTTCATCTTTTCCAAGGTGATAATCATTTAAAATTTTTTGAAGTTTTCTGGATATATTACTTCCGTTTAAGTTAAAAATAAGCAAAATAAGGCTGGGCCTGGTGGCTCACACCTCTAATCCTAGCACTTTGGGAGGCTGAGGCAGGAGGATTACTTGAGGCCAGGAGATGGAGACCATCCTGAGCAAGAACAAGAGCAAGACTCCATCTCTACAAAAAAAAAAAAAAAAAAAAGTTAGCCAGGCATGGTGGTGCTCGCTTGTAGTCCCTGCTACTCCGGAGGCTGAGGGGAACCCCCAGGAGTTTGAGGTTGCAGTGAGCTATGCTGACGCTACTATACTCTATCCTGGGCAATGAAGCGAAACTCTGCCAAACAAACTAACAAATAAATACATACATACTGAAACATTAATTTCAAATCTCTTGAATACTCAGTAGAATCCAGTAATCAGTTACTTGCTAAAGTTGATACTAAGAACATCCAGGCCGGGCGTGGTGGCTCACGCCTGTAATCCTAGCACTCTGGGAGGCCAAGGCGGGCGGATCATTTGAGCTCAGGAGTTTGAGACCAGCCTGAGCAAGAGCGAGACCCCATCTCTACTGAAAAAAAAAAAAAAATAGAAAGCAATTAGCTGGACAACTAAAAATACATAGAAAAAATTAGCTGGGCATGGCGCATGCCTGTAGTCCCAGCTACTTGGGAGGCTGAGGCAGAAGGATTGCTTGAGCCCAGGAGTTTGAGGTTGCTGTGAGCTAGGCTGATGCCACGGCACTCATTCTAGCCCCACTCACTCTAGCCTGGGCAACAGAGCAAGACTCTGTCTCAAAAAAACAAAAACAAAAAAAACACCCAGTGCTTAACTTTAGATGAGTTTAATTGTTCAAAAAAGGTGCACTTTATAGGGCATTCACTAGGTGTAAAAATTACAGGACTGATTAGATTTTTAATAACACTATATTTATGACTTGTATCCATATATCTTCAAAAAAACCAGGACAGTTTTGAACCAAAGAACTGTTTTTATCAACTACAATTTCTCTGTGAATGATACAAGTTATTCTCTTACCTTTAGTCATTATTTACTGTTGCCTTTAAGTTCATTGTATTACACACAGAAAACTTCAACTATCACAGTAGATTTTAGGTGTGGTAGTATATTGGTTTAGCTATAAATAAAATGGTATGTTTTAAGTTGATACCATTTGAGCTTTATGGAAAACCAGAGCATTCATTAATGTAAAATTTCTCCTTTTATATTAATCATTACATAAAGGAAGACTATATGAGAATAAAAAGGATATTTATACCTATTTGGACTCATCACATGGCATTAGTAAAATTTTATGAAATTATGAAGGACAGGGAAATCTTTTATTTCTTGTTTTCATTGTATCCCCTACTAGGAACTGCATGTGAGTACATTTCCTCAAGTTTTTCAATATACTGTGAATATTGATCTTGATTATACTAATTTTTCATTCTCCCTATTTTTCCTTTTCTCCTGTTTGCTTCCTTGTTGAAGGCTGAGTATGAGTTTATCAGCTCTGGTCTCTACCTAGTTGTGTTATTGCACTTGTGCGAACAAAGCTTTTCTGATATGATGGGAAATACAAATGAACCAAGCACACGTGTCCGAGTAAGTAATATTGGAGTGGGGGAGAGGGAGGGTGTGACACCAGGAAGTGTTTGCCTTGGAAAGCAGATTGTTTTATATGTTCACATCCTATTTCCTTTGGGGTGCTCTTATTTTAAAATGTTTCTCATAAAAATAAAGATATTGTAGATTTAATGGTAATTGCTGTCTTCCTTCTAAAACAAGCAGACTGATTTTCTCATAAAGCTATTTTAGAGAAGTAATTTTCTAGCTCTTGAAGGTAATTGGAATATATTTCAGTGAAAAATAGGGACAGAATTGGAAACACCAAGGGGAAAATGGTCTTTTTAATTAGAAAAGGAAAACACCCTCAGTATTGTAACTTAGAAACCTGAAATTGAACTCCAAAAGCCAAAAGAGTGTGGGAAATTAACTTCAATTTTTTTGTTACTATTCTGTAAAAGATTACCAGTATACTAAATTTTAAGTGTCCATATCCCAAACTATTTACGATATGGACTAGTTGGTGTTTATTATGTACACTATTAACCATAATACAATATTTAGGCTGGCTGTTTGTTAGATTCAGATATTCGTAAGTAAATGATGCTGTTTGCCTCAGTGTAACCGGAGGGAATTTTATACTCTGCTGCTTTGGCCATTTTGTGTAGCAGGAGCTAGGGTCTCTATATGTCTTTTATTATTGTAGCATTCTGAACACTTAATATCTTGAAATGTATTCATAAATACATCCTTCAAACCATTTTTTATATAAATATTCACTTTAATGATAAAGATTTGGTAGAATTCATGTTAAGGTGTTATGTTTTTATTTTGAAAATTATCAAATAAATGCAATTCAATGTATATAATACTTCTTCTAAATTAGGAAAATATTTTTCTGTATTTTATCATCATGTGGACATTATTCCAGTGAGCCAGTTGACAGATTATTATCATTGAAAGAAGAGAACAAACTGTTAACATTTGAATTTGAACAAAGTTTCTAAGTACTTTAGAAATCACAAGCCCCTAACTTTAGTTGATGCTGTGAAATGATTTCTAAGAAGGTGTCTTAACTCTTCAGAGTGAATAAAGCATATAAGGTCTTTTGAATTCATGTGTTTGTAAATGTTCATATTAAGAAGTTCCAAAGCGGAACATTCCAAAGTGTTGGATGACTTTCCTAATAGCAAGTCACTTTTAGGACTTTTTAAATTATAGAACTAAATGTATACTTTTAAAACTACCAAATTCAGGCAGGAAAATAGTGATTCTTGGGAGTATTTTTTTTTTTTTAGTTTACCATTAACATTGAATTCATTTGTGTCCAAATTACACGGGTTTTCTGGTTTTTTCTTCCCTCCATTTCATAATTTTTTAAAGTGTTATACAAGAAGACAATACCATTGGATGAAATTATTGTATCTATTCCAATTTCAAGAAACTGGTTTCTACATGATTAATAATGATTATATAAAACATTTTAAAAATAATACCCTTAAGCTTGTAATTTTTGATGTGGGGGGAGAAAGACCCCTATTTAAAGGTTTTAAAATGATGTTTGACTTTTTAAATAGAAATGAGTCTCCTATACTGATTCTCTCTTTAGATCCATTTGCAACATTTAAACTACTGTATTTCTTTCTGCATTGTTTCTAGTTTATTAACCTTGCAAGAACTCTTCAGGCACATATGGAAGATCTCGAAAGTAGGTGGAATTTCCCCTCCCCAGATTTGTTAAATTTACTTTTGCAAATTAAACCCACAGAGCAAAACCTTAAGTATATACTCTTTTCTACCAAATTACAGCTTCCTGTAAAGCTTAATAATACCAAAGTGATTGATTTGGGAAAATACGGGATGGGCAAGTGACAGTTTTTTAAAAGCATATATTATAAATTACTTTAGGGTATTAGAGGGATGTAATTTTAACCACCAGCATGTTACTTTGATTTTAAATAAAAGTTTATTTTTGATCACTTTGATTTTAGCACTTGTAATCCGAAAGAAGACATAAATCTTAAGTATTAATCAAACCACATTTCTTAATCTGTTAGAATTTTTTTCTTTTGGTAAGAAATTTTACTTTTTATTCAACTTTGGTAGTTCATAAAAGGTTTTCCCTGGGCTTATATGTGGTTCCAGGATAACAGGGGAAATAGAGTCCTGATTCTGAGTGTATAACAGAACGTGGAGGGGGTTTTTTGCTCCTTGTTCAGGTCCTCAAGGACCTTTAATAGGCAGCCAGCTCTGCCACCTGCTCCAGTCTCTCAAGGTGATGTTCCAGAATTAGGACTTCTGCCTGAGCTGCTATGTGAAGGCACTGAATGCCCAAATCTTTACAGGCATCTGCATAGCCTGCCCTTTTCTCAAAGTCCTATAACTTCCAGGTAGGCACAGGTATTGGTGGCTCTGGAGCGGTTCTTGGGAATCTAAGATTACCCCCACTTAACCCCTACCTATTTTACTTTTTCATCCAAAGTAACAAGTTCCCCATTTCAATACACTCTTTGAAGTGTTTTTAAATATATATTCTCCAATTGATTGTTTTCTATACCCATCTTCAAAATATTTGGAGTATCTGAAGTGTGCGTAACATTTTACCTTTAGAGAAAGCTCAGCATCCTTTGAAGTAAAATTTAAGGGCTTAGTCCTCATGAGAACCTTTTAATTCGTTCAGTAGTCTAGACAGATCTTTTTTCTTAAGTCTGTACTAGTTTTAAGTTTTAAAAGGATTTGAGATAAAACAAGACATTTTCATAGTTTTAATTAGTACTTGTGAAAATGAGTCAGTGGGAATTGGTGTAAAAATTTTTTTCCTTTATACTTTCTTCGTTCAGATCCCTTATGTTGACTAATACAAAGGTCTCTTTTTTGGTTGTTATTTTGAAAATTATAATTCATATTTTATCCAATGCGATGATAGTAATTTGTTTCAGTGTACATTATCCCCAGATTTATTGTTGTTTCAAAACTAACATTCTAATTTAGAATTTAATTTCTTTAATAGCAGTCTCTGCTCCCTAATTTGTGAGAGGAATATAAGATGGAGGTGAAATATATCAAACTCAGTTGAGCATGAAAGATGTGGGTGCTACAAGTTAAACCCTAAGTACCAGAGTATTAATATATTCTGAAATTAGTTCTGACTGAATTTTCCTCTCCTGTGGAGTTAACCAAATGGAAAATATTAATATAAGAAGCTCCCTAAAAAGCTGTTATTTTTTAGTGTGATATTTCTCCATGATATAGCATAGAACTTAATGATAGAGTTTGTATCAGTCATGAGCTAGGTATATGAGAGTTTATATCAGTCATGAGCTAGGAATATGCTTGGTATTATTTATTAAATAAGGATTTTATCTATAAGTATTGCATACTTTTTTGTGCTTTGATCTAGGTTTATTCCATTTGCAGGATGCTCTTAAATTGTCCAGTATTAATACAAGAAGAGTACATTAAACCTTTCTGCCCTTGATAATGGGGGGGGGGGTGCTAGTTAGATGTTTGTAAGTGAGTTTCATCATTTTCCTTCACTTGCAAAGCAATTCACAAAATACATAGTTATACTTACTATATCCTTCCTAAAGACATTTCAGGATCCTTTATATTAACTCTTGAACCACTAATGACTCTTCAATAAACTGAGGTCAGACATGTTTCAAAAGTGATAAGTTTCTGACAGTGTGGAGACATGGGATTAAAACAATAGGTTTTTACTGAATCCAATTATCTTAACTTAGGCTGTGTCTATATAAAGCTTTTTGACATATTAAATAAAGCTTTATCTTGGCATTGTATAGACATAGCTTTATGTAAATTGCAAGAACACCCATAACCTGTTATTCTATGTACATTTTTTTTCATTCTCATCGGATGCATCAAACATGCAGCGGTAATAAGCCAGATTCTACTCAGGTGTGTGAGAGCACTTGCCTTAAATTCACTTTTTCTCTAGTGTATATACCATTAGCTACTATGAACACAGATTGATCTCAGAAACATTTTAGAAGGGGCTATTGAGCCACATTTTTAAACATTTTCATTTTTATATAAACAATGTAACATCACAAAAAGATATGGGGGCGGGGGCATTGTGGATGGGGATCACCCATGGTCAAACCACCCTAACCCTGTCATGACAACTTATCATTTTGATCAAACAGTATACTAAATTGGGATTTTTGTTTCACAAGTCATTGCTGTTCTGGCTTCATATTTACACCTCCCATTCTTTACCCCCTTTAAAATCATTCTTGATCATCCTGTTTTCTTTCAACAGCTTCAGAGGATGATTCTGAAGAAGATGGAGACCATAACAGAACATTTGATATTGCCTAACTTCATATAAGACAAATGGATGATCTGTGAACAAGTGTTTATTAAAACTGGCAATTAAGTATGGATTAATTTTGTGGGGGAATGCCTATTAAATACATTGACTATCTTATATATAAAATGAATATATACATACACATGTATGCATGTATATATATATTCATTCTGAAGTGTTGCTGAATTAAGATTCTATTGCTGGACCTTTTAACATGGCCAGCACATCTGATGTTTATAAATTGGTAATCAAAAGTATTTTTCTTCTCGGTGAGTGGGAAAGTATTACCTTTGTTTTAAATATCTAAGCAATGCCCACCAACTTTTTTGTGTTCTGATTACTGTAGTCATATTTATAAAAAAAAAGTTCATGTTTTAGTCTTCTTGCTTAGTGAGAAAAGTGGGACAAAATATGCTTTTGAAATAAAATGCCAAATGGCACTTAATTATTTTCTTTCTAAAATGCCTTAAGTTGCAGTCTCATTTTGATAATCATTTGTCTCCAGTGTTTAAAAATGAAAAGAATGGGGAGAAGATTATGAAGAACATTCATTGTATAAAGTTTTCAAATTTAATTTGAATTCTAAATTCACTTACAATAAAACTAATTTTTAAAAAGTATACAAATATAAAATATATAAATGATGGATAAGTTTTTGTATTGATTTGCAAAATGCAGATTATATTTGATAGGCCATGGTATGTAGATACTCCTTCTGGGAATATTACAGCTGTAAATTATATCAGAAATTGCCAGTCAAATGCTATTTGGTTAAAAAACAATTACTGCAAGCCCAAGTTAATGGAATATTTTTAAATCCCACATTCAAAGTTTAAAAACACTGGTTTTCAATGTGTTTTTTAGTGTTGTCACTTTATAGATAAATATGATATAAATAACCTGTTTGGATTTCTGTCGTTTTTAACTGTTCCTTGATAATTCTGAGCATTCGTTTGGTGACTTATTAATATTTTTCACTACCTTTGGAGAACAGATTAACATTGTCTATTCACCATGAATGGGTCTACACTGTGGTCATGAGTTGTGTATACTTCCATAACACTGTATTTTTCTTTTGTCAGCACCCTTGGTGTACATTTAAAACACCTTCTGTTGGCTTCAGGTTGAAGTCTCATGTTATGGCAACAAACTCCTTTTTCAGAACCTAAATAGAAACCATGTAATTTCTCAAATGTGAATGAATAATTTGCCCACACAAAGTCAGTTTGTTGGTCTTATGTAAAAAACATTGGCGTGAAATAAAGTGCATACTGATTGATTTACAGTTTGAAATGTTTCCTTTTAAACTGGTGCTCAAAGATGACTTCAAACCTTATAACCAAGAATTTTATTAAAATTTCAAATCCCATTTCATACAGTAATATAAATGCTTCTAAAACATTCGCTCAACTCTTGCCTATTATCTTTGCATTGTCTTTCTTAAAGCAAAAATACAGAATTTAAGGATGCTAGTTTCAACATACTCTGTGGGTCCTTAGGGATGTTCTGAATGTGACATATTTATATACTTTTAATAAAATTCAGTATGACAAATGTCTCCTTTTAAAATTTTAACTAAATGGTAGAAAACATTCCATTGGTGTGCATAGAACTTATTTATATATAGTTTTGTCATTAAACGATAAATGACAGTGATAACAGTGGCTTGGGCCTTATAGCATTCTTACAGTTCTTTAGTACCACTCAGCATTTAAATATTCTCAAATTAGCTTTTGATTATCATGTAAATGTGACACTAAAGGAGTAAGAGGGAATAAGAGAAAAGATTATCGTTGGTTATCAGTTGTAAACACTGAACAAACTGTAAAGAGACTATATACCGTTAAATACAAAGAATGCAAATTCCTAAGAAAAATAGTTGAGCTGGATGCAGTGGTTCATCCCTGTGATCCCAGCACTTCAGTAGGCGGAGGCGGGAAGATTGCTGGAGCCCAGGAGTTTGAGATTAACGTGGGCAACATAGCAAGACCCCATCTTCACAGAGAAAAAAAAAAAATTTTAAAAAGGTAGTTGAAAATGTTATTCTCTCTAAATAGCTGCCAAGCGAAGAATTGTTATTAATAGCTAGAACTACGATGTTGAAGAAAGCAATTTCTGCATTCTGAATGTAGTAAACAAGCCTGCATATATGATCCCATTATCTGTTGACCAATGAATAAAGGGCCTGTTATAGATGTTCTGATATATAAAGAAAATTAAAATTTAGCACTTCATTACCAGGGGCCTCTAGACCTGTTGAAGAATGAAATCAAACGTTAAAAATTAAATTACAGTTTAAAACAACTATTTTGGAAGTGCAATAGGTGGAAATTGTCAAAATGTACACAGGAAAATTAGTTGTATGGGAGGGTCGAGTGGAAAAGGAGATTCAAGAGCAACACTGTCTAATAATAAAACATCTGTAGTGGAAATGTTCTGTAAGGTATACTGTCCTGTATGGTGGCCACCAACCACATGTGATTTGAGCACTTGACTATGTGGCTAATATAATTGAGGAACTGAACTTTATGTTTAATTTTAATTTACTTAAATAGCCACATGTGGCCAGTGGCTAATTGGACATTGTAGTTCTAGAGATTTGAGACAGTTTTAGGGAATTGGTAAGATTGGTCTTAGTTCTTAAAGGGGTGGTAGAATTTGGGTAGGGAAAGCAGAAAGGAATTCCAAGCCAATGTTGACTGTTAACAGTATTAATAGCCTATCAGTAATACCTTAATCACTATATAAAATCTCACAAAGCAGAACTCTAACGCTCTTTTAGTACCACAATGCCACACTATAGTTTTCTGTCACCATTTTGTAGTTATTCATGTCTCATTAACAACAGTGCCATTAATTGTGACGTGGGGTGTTTTTGATTCATAGTGGTCAGTGAACACAAGTGGCACGAGGTGGGACTTTGTTGCCATTAGTCAAGCTAGAGAAATAGTGTATCTCCCCATAACAGTTCCTCATAAGATAACTGATGAGGTGTGGGTTTGGGAGAGAGATTACTTTCTTTAAGCTTTCAGGTTCCTAGATATAGTCAATATACAGTCATGGGCCAAATAATGATGTTTCAGTCATTGATGGTCCATACATGACAGTGGTCCCACAAGATTAATACCATATTTTTACTGTACCTTTTCTGTTTAGATACACAAATACTTATCATTATGTTAAAATTGCTTATAGTATTCAGTGTAGTAACATGCTATACAGGTTTGTAGCCTAGGAGCAATAGGCTATACTATATAGCCTAGGTGTGTGTAAGTACACTCTGATGTTGACCTGACAAAATCGCCTAAGGGGGTGCATTTCTCAGAATGTATCTCCATCATTAAGTGATGCATCACTGTATTTTTATATGAAGTCTGTACATTATCTTTCCTAATATTGTTTTTGAGCTATAGATGAAGAAAATCACTTGTTTCAGCTTTTTTCATTTTTTTACTCCCAAAATGATTTTCACCTTTGTCTTAAAATGTACAGTCAACGTAATGAAACCTGTGAATTGTCATCAGTGCAATTGTACTTAGCATTTTTCTTCACTCTTTGCTTACAGTATTCATGTTATTTATTGAAGGAAGAAAATTTATAAATCTTGGGCGAGTGTGAGATATCTTACAGGAAAAGGTATGGTGTCAGGAGAGAAATCCCTAAAGGGGCACTGTTACGTAAGTGCTAACCTCGTTGCCAGCTTTATCCATGCTTTCCTGGACATGGCTATAATTTTTTATTTCAAAAAATTTAGAAACTTTTATTAAAACTTTTATCATTTGCGATCAGTGTTTGTGGTCCAAAATGTGTCTAAAAGTAATGAAACTGTAAAATTATGTGGCATATGGGGTGTAAAATTTTCTTCTAAATCATAAAGAAAGATAGAAATTCTAGAGGAATTATCTGCCAAGGTAACCAGTACTAAGGATATTTAAATGTATATGATCTATTTTAAAAATCAGGCTTATTCCCCATAACCATGTTTGCTGATAAAGGCATCATCTAAAGTGGTTCCATTAAATGGAAGGGAAAGAGCAGGTGAGACAAGTAGGCTGGGTTTTTATTTTCATTTGCTTTACTTCTTGGGCTTTAAGCTTTCCTTCATTCAAGAGAAAGGCTCTGAATTTGCTGAGGTGGTTAAAACCACTAAATTACACATAATAATCATTCCTTGTCTAAAACCTGTTTTTGTATAATGAACTTTAGGATTAATTTTTGTCAATCAGCACTGAAATTAGCAATACCATAAAAACTATAATTTCAATGTCAAGTTTTATATTCAGATATTACCCTTGGATCTCTGTCAAGGCATTTGAAGTCTTCGTCTGAGATTACCAAAAATTTAGTCAAGTTGAACAGCATATTCATTTTCTTCAGCAACTACCAAAACGCAGTCATCATTATAAGGTGATTGGGGTGCAGCTGAAAAAATTGTAGTGAACCCAGAAGCAGAATTTCTTTTGTACAGGAACCAAATGATTGCTCCCAAAACTGTCAAAATTACTGTGCTGGCAACTACCAAAGCTGATATTAAAATGTGGTTGTCTGAAAAGGAAAAGACAAAATATGTATGTGAAATTAGGGTATGCAAATTGCAAGTATTGCATCTTGGGGGACATAACTGTAGTTTAGTCATGTAAATATTGAGAATTTCCCACACTGACATGAAAAACAGAATTACAGATTACTATAAAGATTTATGTTCCTTAACTTGAAAAATAGCCATACTTCAAAGTTTCAAGTACATTTTTCAGTTCTCCACTCTTCTGACAATCTTAAAATGGAAATCACCTAAGTACACCATGGTCCAGTTTATCTTCCTTGGCTTTACTTTCTGATCCAAGACTACAAATTCAGACCTGCTGCTTTCTTTATGAACGAATACTGGTATTTAGATATTTTTTACATTATTGAGGTTTAACAGTTCGTTTGGCTTTGGGGATTTAAGATTTGTTTCACTGAAAAAACACCAAAAGATACAGTATCTTGCTTTTTTGTTTCTTTGCATGCATTCAAGTAACACTATCTTTGGGTATTCCTCTGAAGTTCTGTAAGTATGCACAACCTTGCAGTTCTTGCCTATCCAATACTCTTGTAATCTTCCTGTAAAAATCTAGTTTAATAAATTGAAAATTATTGGTTTAGAAGTTAGGAATATACTTTTGGGAAAGCATTTGTGTTATATATAGTAATAAAGGACCTTAATATGAAAAGAATTTAGAATTATTTTCTCTTTACAGATATGTTTTCAGTTATTTAAATATATGCATAATACTCATTTCAGCTGGTGCTTGTTAAATGAGACCTGGAAGAATTAAAAATTAGATTAAACCGGATAAAATTATTTAAGGCATGAGAGAGCCATTGATAATTTTCAAATATTGACAGGATCTGGGAGGATGGAGGAAATGGCCACAACTGAATTCTTTTTAATCCTAAAATAAAATTTTATAGTCACAATTTGGTAAAGTGTTCTGATGGGTGTGTTGTTATTAGAGACATTAAAATGAAAACCAAGAATCCTGTAAACTGAGTTCAAATGGGATTCTTCCATAGTTTTATCAAACCTACCACAGCCCATTTTCAGTATAGCACCCTAATTTTACCAATGTAAACACTTTGTTTCAATCTATTAATGAATGTACAATAATACATTCATACTCAGTGTCTACTTTAAATAATGATTACATGATCATAGCAATACAGGGGAAAAAAGTAAACTTAAGTCTGAAAGAACATGGAGATTGACAATGATTATAGACTCATTCATAATTACATAGCTTAACAAAGTTAAAAGACCTGGTATCCTAAGAACTGGGCAGCATCCAAGATTTGTGGGACACAGTAAGTATATATGCTGCTTGTATTCACATTATGCGAGTGACCTCCAGGGCTTTTAGTTGGCTAGCTGCATACTATTATACTAAAATGTGGGACAAAGCAAATCTCAAGGCAACTGATTAGTAGTGTTAAGTAAGGTTTATCTGGAGAAAGGATAGTTCTACATTAGGAAATCTATTATCAACCTCATTAAAGAAAAAACTGTTGGTTACTTGATTGAATACATATCTAACACCTAATTCTAATAAAAAAAAAACAATTTAGGAAGAGGAATCTTTCTTAACCTGGTAAAAGAAAGTCGAGGAAACTTACAGCAAACACTGAAACAAGTTTTCACTTCCCTGTCATTTCTCAGGCCCATATAATCCATGTTTTCACCTTCTGAAACTCCTGTGGCAAAGGTCAGCAATAATCTCTATATGACTAAACACATAAACACGTGGATGGTTTTCAATTCAACCTGAGGAAGCTAGATTGTTATCCTCCAGCCTTGAAATTTTCTCACTTGGCTTCCCTGTCTGTGCTCTGTCCTTTATTTTTCAGACTACTACTTCCTAACCGTCTTTGTGTACTCAAAACTCCATGGTTGATCTCAGCAATTCAAGGCTTTTATGTAAATCTACAGGTAAGTATGTATGTGTGTCCCTACTATACTCCCAAATCTGTTTGAACTTGAATTCCTGTAAATGAATAAACCAATGCCCAGCCATTGAATCTTAGATTATCAGAGACTTCCTTTCCATTCACTAATCATCAAGACTACACATTCTTTTTAACCTTTTTCATGTCTGACCATCTATCTGCCTACCATCTTCATACCTTAGTTCTAATTCTAACACTGATCATTTGAGGCCCAAACTACATAATCCACTTTTTGCAACTATAAAACTTTTTGTTGGGCTCCAGCCATAGGTTAATTTGTTTATTGAATGCCAACTGTGTACATTTAATTCTGGAGGCACAGGGTTTAACTGACTTGGCCAAATCCATTTAGTAAGTGACAGCAAAAATCCAAACCCTTCACCTTGGTTAATGCTTATCCATCCTCTTATCCAGCCTTCCTTTCCTGTTCCCTAGCTAATGCCTACTTGTCCTTGAAGATTTAACACCTGCATCCTCTACAGTTACCTTTGCTGAAGACGGCAACTTTCCCTTTCCCATAGGCTTACCATACTGTGTGCATCCTAGTGTAGCCACCTTTATTCTCTTGATGGCATCTTCCCCATGGGCTCTTCAGATCACATCTGTATGAAAGGGAACTCCTTCTTTGCCAAGATTGGAGCTACACGTAACTGTTAGTCTCCTTATTGCTTCAAGTCAATATTCTCTATTGTTACTCCTTAAAGTCATAGCCTAAGCCTAATTCCTGTTTTTATGTCAGGCTTTCAAACATCCTTTCACTTCCTTTAGGTCTTCATTATGCTCAAATATGGCCTTGTCAGTGAGCCCGTTCCTGGCCACTCTACTTTAAAAAAAAAAAAAATAGCAATATCTTTATTCTCCCCTGCACTTGGTCATCCTTTTTCTGCTTTTTTCCCTACAGGATATGTCACCATCTGGTATAATATTTACATTTTTTATTATCATTTTTGTATTACTCTTTCCACTAGAACGTAAGCTTGAAAGCAGAGGCTTTTTCTGTCATGTTCATTGCTGTCTTCATTGTCTAACTTGAGGAGAAAGCCTGGCACATAATGTTTACTTGCTAAATTTTACACACATATTTAAGTAATGCAGGTTTATATACATATATATTGAATGAATTCAAAAGGTAACTCTTTTTCCTTGGAATCTAAAGACCAAATGTTGCCAGATCTTTCAGTTATTCCTGGTTTTGAAGCCCATCATAGACCTACTTGCTCTTCTAAGCATGTTTCAATTTATAGATATATATATATATATATCTCCTTGCATTTTTTCCAAAGTATACATGTGCATAACTTAAAAGTCATACTTCTAGAAGGTATGTAATAAAAAAATACTGTGTGCCAACCCCACTATTCACCCCCTTAATAGCCATTCCTCAAAGTTAACTATTCCTGTTACTTCTGTTATTTGTCCCCTGCTTCTAAATTATATGTTCACACTACTTGATTTTTAAAAAATTTTAATTGTGTTAAAATACATGTAACAAAAGCTACCATTTTAAGTGTAAAGTTCAGTAGCATTATGGACATTCACACTGCACTACATCACCACCAACCATCCATAGAACTCTTCATCTTACAAAACAAACTCTCACACCTATTAAATAGTAACTCCTGTTTCTCCTTCCCCCAGCCCTAGGAAAACATTCTGGTTTCTTTATGAGGCTGACTACTCTAGGTACCTCATACTGTAGGTAGGAATCACATATTTGTACTTTTGTGACTGTCTTATTTCACTTAGCCTAATGTCTTCCAGGTTCATGCATGTTGTAGCATGTGTCAAAATTTCCATCCCTTTCAAGGCTGAATGAAATTCCATTTTATGTATATACCACGTTTTGTTTATCCCTTCATCCATCGATGGACACTTGGGTTGCTTCAACCTTTTGCCTATTGTGTATAATGCTGCTATAAACATGAGTATAGCAACATCAAAGAGATGGGCATACAAATGCCAAAGAGTCCCTGTTTTCAACTATTTTGGGTATATACCCAGCAGTGGAATTACTGGACCATATGGTAATTCTAGTTTTAATTTTTTGAGGAACTGCCATGCTGTTTTCCGCTTGCCGCTGCACCATTACATTCCCACCAACAGTGTGCAAGGGTTCCACTCGCTGCACATCCATGTCAACACTTGTTCATTTTTTTTATTTTAATAGTAGCCAGCTAATGCATGTGAGGTGGTGCTTTTCTTGACCTTTTAAAATGCTATATATTGTCTTCTATAGAAGAATGAGGATGTAATTTCTATATACACAAACTCTTATACTTCTTTCTTTCTCCTCCATCATAGTTCTATCATAGCCCCAAACAGAGAAAATGTTCATGATACATGTATCTGACAAGGATACATATCCAAAATTTAAAGAAAATTTGTTTACAAAAACCTACCAATCAATAAGAAAAGCAACTCAATAAAAAATATGGGCAAAAGACGATCAAGTTTTTTACAAAGGAAGATATACAAATGACTAATCATGTGAAACGGTGCTCAACATCATCAGGAAAATGAAATTTAAAACCACAATCAGATCATTACACACCCATCTGAATGGCTAAAATTAAAGAAATTGACAATACCATCATCGGTTGAATGTGCAGCAAATGGAACTTGCATACCTTGCCAGTAGGAATGTCACATATTTCAACCACTTTGAAAAATTATTTGGTGGTTTCTAATAAAGCTAAATGTATTTAGCTACCCTATGACCCAGTATTCCATTTTTTGGAATACACTCGAGGAATATGAGAATAATAGGTTCGGAAAAAATGCATAAAAATGTATAGGCAGCTCTATTCAAATTAGTTACAAACAAGAAATGATCCAAATATCCATAAATAAGAGAATAGACAAAATGTGATATATTTATGAAATAAAATACCATGAAGCATGCAAATTAAAACCACAATGAGATAGTATCTTGCTTCTGTCAGAATGGTCATTATTAAAGACTCATAAAACAATAGATGGTAGTATGGATGCAGAGAGACACTGTTGGTGAGACTGCAAATTAGTACAACCTCTATGGAAAACAGTGTGGAGATTCCTCAAAGAAATAAATGTAGACTTATAATTTGATCCAGCAATTCCACTACTGGGTATCTACCCAAAGGAAAAGAAGTCATTTTATCAAAAAGACACCTGCATGCAAATGTTTATTGCAGCACAGTTCACAATTGCAAAGATGTGTGATCAGCCTCTGTGCCCATCAATTCATGAGTGAATATACCATGGAGTACTACGCAGCTATAAAAAGGAATGAAATAATGTGTTCTGCAGCAACTCGGATGTAACTGGGGACCATTATCCTAAGTGAAGTATCTCAGGAATGGAAAAACACACCACATATACTCTCTAATAACTGGGAGCTAAGTGATGGGCACTCATGGGCACAAAGAGATGTAAAGGACATTGGAAATCAAGAATGAGGGAGTGAGGGGTAAAAATTGACCTATTGGGTACAATGAACATTATTCTGGCCCCGACTTAAGCCTGCTATAAGGTATCCAGGTATCAAAAACATTTGTACCCCCTTAAAATTTTGAAATGAAAATACCATGAAGCAATGGAAAAAAGTATAACATATATGTACAACATGGATGAATCTAAAAAAAATTCCTGAGTGAAAGAAGCCAAACAAAAGTATATATGGAATATACTTATGTGAAGTTCAAGAACAAGCAATTCTAATCTATGGTGACAGAAATCAGAATAGTGGTTACCTCTGGGTGGGTCGTGGCAGCATGGACACGTATATTGGGAAGGGGAATGGAAGAACTTTGTAGGGTAACAGAAATGTTCTATATCTTGATTTGAATGGTAGTTACACAGTAAATACATAAATATGCATCAAACTAAGATTTGTGATTTTTACTCTCTAAATAATACCTAAAAATATGGAGATTTAAAACTATACTATCCAAATAGCAAAAATCCAAAAATTCATTGCAGGTACTCGTACATTGCTACTGGGACTACAAAATGGTACAACTACTCTATAACAATATCATATCAAAGTTACAGTTTCATTTTCAACCCAGCAACTGCATTTTAGGAAATCTAATCTACAGATAAACATGTATTTGTGCAAGGTGATTCATTTATTACAGCATTGTTTATAACAGCAAATGTTTGGAAACAGCTGAATAGAGATCTGAAGCTGGGTTAACACATTGCCACAGTAGAAAAAAATTTTTTTCCCTGGGACCACGGTATTTTATTATAAAAATAAATACTTCGAAAACAAAACGATCCTTTCTCACTTAATGAGAAATTTGTTATTTTTTATCGTTTACTGTGTTTGAGTTATATGCAACTTGAAAAATAGTTCACACTGCTCCCAAGGTAAAGAGACATGAATTACATATGCTTCATGAGGCCGCAGGCTCAAAACTAGCATGAGTTAAATACAACCCACATGACAGTTAACGTGTTAAAGGACTATGCATATCCATAGATGAGTGTGCAGTTATAAAAAAGAAGGAAGATCGATCTGTAATGATATGGAGAGATTTCTAGGCTATATTAGTAAATTAAAGTACCACAATAAGTCATGTATCTCAATTTGCTTATATTGGCAAAAAACAAAAACAAAAAATCACTAGACTGTTAAAGAAATGGAATAAAATGGTGCCCAATGAGGGTAAAGATAGAATATGGTGGATGGGGGCAGTGTTTGCTTTTATATAGTTTTGATTTTTGAATGACATAAATGTATTATTTGGTTCTTTTTTTAAAAAAATACATTTAGTAAGCCCTTAAGAAAGATGCTTCATGAATTGTAATTACAACTTGAGGTAAAACTTTTTAAAACAAAAGATGCAGTAATTTCCCACAAACCCACAATGGAGTTCAATGGAAAAATATAATTTGGTGTAAAAAAAATCTTCATTTCATATGTAACTTGCAGTTATCATATTTAAAATATCGAGTCTTATTAAGCTAAAAGATCTTTCTACATCCTTATAAAAATTGTTCTACTTTATGTTGTATATTTTATAATTAATTTCTAAAAAGAGTCTGTAGTATTTTAACATGACAGAATTTTAACATATTTTTTATTGTGAGAAGAATTCAAAGACCAAGCCATTACTTACCTGATAAATATTTCTTTTCATATGGGACTAAAATACAAAAGAAAATACAAATTAAAATTTTAGTATGTTTTGTTACAAGATTGAGTTTAAACATTTTCAAAGTCATTAAAAATGAACCTTTTATATAATAGTTTAATATCCACATATAGTAGCTTAATATCTATATTTCTATTGCTTCATTGTTTCTGTCATCTATTTTGAACTTGGTTTTTAAAGAAAGAAGTAGAGGCCTAACAAAATTGATTAGCTTGAGGCAAGGCACGGTGGCTCATGCTTGTAATCCTAGCACTTTGGGAGGCCAACACAAGAGGACTGCTTGAGGCCAGGAGTTCGAGACTAGCCTTAGCAAGAGTTAGACCCCATCTCTACAAATAAAAAAATTAGCTGAGTGTGGTAGTGCGTGCCTGTAGTCCCAGCTACTCTGGAGGCTGAGGCAGGAAGATCATTTGAGCCTAGGAGTTTGAGGTTGCAGTGAGCTATAATCGTGCAACTGTACTTCAGCCCAGGCAGCAAAGTGAGACCCTATTCCCCTCTCCCCCCAAAAAATCATTAGCTTGCTTGATGAAAATAGGGGATCTCAAGAAAAAGACAATAATAAGATGAGGGAAATGAGGATTCCATTTGGAGAGTCTAGAAAACAAAGGTAGTAAAACAGCTGTGACTTGTCTTCAAAACAGTATTGCATGAAAAAAAAACAGCTGTGACTTCAACTTCATTAATATGGATTTGCTATTTCTCAGGCTTTGAAGTTATAGTTTAATTAAAAACTTGGTTTATTTTTTTCTTAGCATTGTAGTCTTTAAAAACTGGGCTTATATAAGGGTGCCCTGAGGTACACTGTTTGAAAAAAATCAATTTTTTAAAAATCCAATGTTTTAAATTGAATGTTGCTATCATAAAACTATGACAAACATTGATATAATCACTATAAAACTAATTGCCGTCAAAGATCCTGCTGTAGCAAATAAAGAAATATGTGTAATTCTATATGTAAAGAAAGGAAACAATCAGAGCCAGATGTATAGTTTTGGTCTACAGTTGAAGTAGAAGAGGAAAATACTTAGTATTTGAAAAACCAATCCTACTTTCCCCATCCCTCTTAGAATGAAAAAAAGACCTTCAATCATACTTACTAGCTGCTTTACATAGTGTTCCTTCCACAGAAGAAACTTCACAATTTCCTTTTGTCCATTCACCTGTCTTGGTGTGCAGAAAAGCACAGGTGTCAATTAGATCCTCACCATCTTCTTGGTCCGTCCACTTATTAAATGTCATATTTGAATTATCAAACCACTTGAAACTTGCATCTGTCAATTAAGGAATATTTTCAATATTATGACAGTTTTAAAAGGTGTTAAAAGAAAGCCAAAGGAAAGGGTCTAGGATTAAAGGTGGGAAGTTACTAAGGTATGTCTGGCCTAAACTTTTGGTTATAGGATTAAAATTAGAAGGAGGAACATATCCTGTGTACAGACAAATCATCAAAAGATATTGGTTGAAGAGGGTTCTGATAAAGATCCCATTTTTGTAAAGAAAAATATATATAGTATTTTCATGGGGAAAAAGTCAAGAAAAATGGTTAAAATATTAATAGTAACTAGTAATTTCATATCACTTGAAAATGTTTATATATGCACTTTATATTTTTCTATAGTGTTAATACATACATTTATATAATATAACCTTGATAATTTAGTCTGTCCTACTATTAATAATCACTGACAGTAATACTAATTTTTATGACCATGCCATATTACAAAAATACTGTGCTTAGAGCCACATTTTAATCCAGACAAGAAAATCAACTGTGGCTCTCATCTGTGAAACATGTTGAGCTACTCAGAGACATGTGATGGTACAAGCCATAAGAGCATACTGAAAATCTAATACCTGGAGCCCACAGGAAATATCAACTTGAACTACAGAATTGAAGAATGTGAAAGCCATCAGTTTTACTAATAGTAAAGGAAGAAAAACAAAGTCATGTCCCACAAGGTAAGTATCACTTACCGTCTGTGTCATAAAACATGCCTAGTAGGATATCATCTGGGCCTTTCCACTGCTTTTTCAAAGTATCTAGTATAAAAGCATTTTCTTCTTCATTATGTATGCTTACCATGTCTGCTCCTGAAATTATTTTAAAGAGGAAAAAAAGTATGTTCCAGAATCAGTGAAAATCACATGAGGTATATAAAAATTATGCATTATTTTATATATTACATATTACATTTAAAATAGGTCTTTAGAAAAAAACGAACAAATTTAACTACAGGGGAAAAGAAAACTAAAGGGCCAAAAATATCCCCCCAAAATACCATATTGTTAAGGAAGAAAATCACAAACCATACAGACTAAAGCTCCATTATAAGTAAAAAATTATAAAGCAAACACCTTAATAGGAAAATTGGTCTCAGTGGACTATTAAAAAGGCAATTCACTCTCACAGAAGGAAATGCAACACAAGAAATATGAAAAATTCAATCTCAGTAGTAAAAAGATGAAAATAAAAATAACCAGACTTTCAGACTTGCAGATTAAACAGTGCTGGCCTTCAGTGCAGAAAAACAGGAACTAATCACTGGCTAGTCAGAGTAAAAATTAGTACCACCTTTTCGGAGAGAATTTGGCAAGATGTATCAAAAGCTCTAAAAAAAAAAGTACATATTCTTTGACCCAGCAATCCTTAACGCTTTATGCTAAGATAATCATTGGCTCTGTGCTCAAATAGGCACAACCATTAATGTTCATCACATATTATTTATGACACTAAAAAGACTAGAAATAATATCCAATGTCCCAGGATTAAGTCAATTATAGTATATCTATATAGTTGAATAATGTACAGTTACTAGGAAATACGTATTCTATGTTTACTGCCATGGAAAGACATTTGTAAGGGAAAATGTAGATTACAGAACAGTTTGCTTTGTATCATTCCATTTTTATATTACAAAAGATTTATTAAGGCTAGGTGCAGTGGTTTATGCCTGTAATCCTAGCACTCTGGGAAGGCCAAGGCAGGAGAATTGCTTGACCTCAGGAGTTTGAGACCAGCCTGAACAAAAGCAAGACCCTGTCTCTACTAAAAATAGAAAAATTAGCTGGGTGTTGTGGCATGTGCGTGTAGTCCCAGCTACTCGGGAGGCTGAGACAAGAGGATCTCTTGAGCCCAGGAGTTTGAGATTGCAGTGAGCTACGATGATACAAGTGCACTCTACCCAGGGCAACACAGCCAGACTGTCTCAAAAAAAAAAAAAAAAACAAAAAAAACCCTATTAAAATATATTTACATAGAGAAAAAAGTCTAGAAGCATAGTTAAAATGTTAATAATCATTAATAGGGTGGTACAACCTCGAGTGTTTTTGTTTAATTTTTACAGTATTTGCATGTATGTTTTTCTAAGTTTTCTATAATGATCATGCATTAATTGTATAATTAAGAAAGAACTTTTAAAGAAAAAATTAGACTAACCTTTGAAACACTAAATAATTAGTCCAAAGACAGAATTCAGCAAGGTTCTCTCTCTGAATTATTTCTCAGTTTTTCAAAACTCTACGATTTTTTTTTAAATCATTCCAACTGCTATTATTTCCCATCTGTTAAACATCATACAGACTTTTGATTTGTTTTATCCTAATACTTTTGAAATGTGACCAAAATGCCACTCTAGAAAAATCCTCAAGGGAAATATTTAACTAGGTTACAGTTTAGGCTTACATATCCAGAAATGAGTTTTTTATCCTTTTCTCTGACCTTGTAGCAGCCAATGGAACGTTAATGATTTTTAACGTTGTAATCTAATTAAATACTGTATAGACTTAAATTACTGTATCAGGCAAATAAGACACTTTCATTTTCTTTAACAAACGACAGCATAAATCCCCAAAGAATGCATGTGCTCAGGCGAATTTTTTTCACAATGCATTACCAGTGACACTACCTGCTGAGAAGTAATTTGGGTCTTTAATTCTCTTTATGGCTCATGACATAGTTCATATATCACAAAAAGAAAAGATTGAAAATATTTATTGTTATAACAGATAATGTATAAATTAAAGGTAAATGTTTGCAAAATAAGACAAATGTTAGCTTCTCACAATTATTTTCCTAAATGAAAAATAGTAGCAAAAATAAGAAGTAACATCAGGTAAATTAGCACAAAGCATTGGGAATCTTTATAAATATAGCTCTCTGAAGCCCAAAAAGTAACAAGTCACTTATTTTCTACACCCTAAATGACAGATTTAATATGTGATTTTGTATGGCAGTGAAGATTTTATCCAAATGTAAATATTCTAGTATTTCTTATGCTTTTTCTTCATACACAGCAGAGAAAGCACAATTCATGTCAACCTACTGTTCTAAACCAAAACACTACCCTAGTCAAAATTAAGTAACAGTAAAACTAACTAAATTTAGCTAGTTTCCTGATCCATCAATGTAATGGGTAATTTCCAGGATGGAAGCAAATGTCTAGAATTAGCAAAGAAATGGAAGGGTTATTAGAAATGCATGAGGAACTTAAAAAATAAATTCAGTAAGACAAACTGAATTTTAAAATGTTTAGGGAAAAAGATATAATTTTCTTTAGACACAAGACAAATTTTATAAGCCTATCTATATACAATTTAAAATTACTAAATGGCTACCCTGCTTCAACAAGTAGAATTGAGGGACTATGAAACAAGCAATCAAAAATCAGGCCACAAAGTTTTTGGGTGTTTTTAATTGAGTTTTGCTTTACTTGCTAAAGAAAACAACAACTACCTTCAGTTGAGTCGTAGAGGAAGTCAGTCAACAAGTATTAATTATGCTCTGTATAATAAACAGCTGCTTAATTGTTTATAAATGTAAGAGCTGAACAATGAACTCTGATCTTGTAGTTCATACAAGCTATTAAGGGTATAGGAACATGTCTTTTTCTTGGCTCTCAGCCTCCACTATAATTTATGTTATTGAAATATATGTTTATGTCTAAGTAAACCTAATATCAATTTTTTTTAAGGGACAGAAAATAGTTGTAGGAAACCCTGTTTTAAAAATCTTATAAACCCAGCAAAATTGCTATTATTTTATTCCATTGACTTGAAATAAAACCATATTGGCATGCTGGAAATTTTGTCTTGCTTTCAAAAACCAATGTTTAACACATATGGCTGGTAAGACTTTTTCAAAAGGAAATAACAGATATGTATTAAGTACTATGTGGCACTTTAATAGGATTAAAATTCTATGTGTACACTTATTCCTTCTACAATAAGTGAATACGATTTTGATTAAGGTACCCCTAATACAATGTGATATATTCTTCCAAAATGTTACATTAATGGGTTATCAGAAATTGTGTTTCTTAGGTAAAGAGCATTTCTAAATGCTGCAGTTGTGAATATGCCCAAGACAAAATTTAATGAAATGATTAAGAGATTTTTTTAGGTATCATACAGTAATAAAAAGCATCTTTAAAGAATCAAGGACTCTCATGTCACCAGCTGAGGTATTTCAGATGAAAAACATGCTAGCTCACATCATAGTTTCAGCTAAAAAGTGTCTCAAAAATTAGAGGCTTAAGAAAGGATGCACTTTGAACCAAAAAGCCAAATACATAAACAGCTTCCAAGCACACCTTTTAAAAAAATGACATTTTTTTATTTAAAATATTTCACAATGTCAAATTATAAATATATTTCCCAGAAACACTGTGTATATACTGTAGCAAATAACCTTTTCTCCCTCCTGTTTATCAAATCTCAAAACTTAATATTTAGCAGTGCTTTTAATACAAAGAAAGATCTTGTGTAAATTTCCAATAAATGTCAATATTCTTTGTTGAAGAAAAACTTGGCAATCTTAACCCTTTCTAAATTTTTAAGGAACCTCCATATTGTTTTCCATAATGGATATACTAATTTACATTCCTACCAACAGTGTGCAAGGGTTCCTTTTCTCCACATCCTCGCCAACATATATCTTTTGTCTTTTTGATAATAGCCATTCTAACAGGTATGAGGTGATAGCTCACTGTGGTTTTGATTTGCATTTCCCTAATGATTAGTGATGTTGAGCATTTTTCATATACCTATTGGCCATCTGTATGTCTTCCTTTGAAAAATTCAGGTCGTTTGCCCATTTTTAATCAGTTTATTTGTTTTCTTGCTATTGTGCTGAGTTCTTATTTATTTTGGATATGAATCCCTTATCAACTGTATGATTTGCAAATATTTTCTCCCATTTCATAGGTTGTCTATTCATTTTGTTGATTGTTTTCTTTGCCATACAGAAGCTTGTTAGTTTGATACAATTCCATTTGTCTCTTTTTGCTTTTGTTGCCCATGTTTTTGGGGTCATACCCAAATAATCATTTCCCAGACCAATGTCACGGAGCTTTTCCTGTATATTTTCTTTTAGTAGTTTTATAGTTTAGTGTCTTATGTTTGTCTTTATTCCATTTTGAGTTGATTTTTGTGCATGATATGAGATAAAGGTCCAATTTCATTCTTCTACGTGTGGATATCCAGTTTTCCCAACACCGTTTATTAAAGAGACTGTCTTTTCCCCATTGCACATTCTTGGCATCTTTGTCAAAAATCAATTGACTGTAAATGTGTGGATTTATTTCTGGGCTCTCTATTCTGTTCCACTGTCAATGTGTCTCTTTTTATGTCAGTACCATGCTGGGTTTTTTGTTTTATTATTTTTTTATT
>RJWJ010009160.1:0-50846 GCA_004363605.1 Indri indri
CCATGAACACAGAGTCGGCATTGAAACGGTGACAGCCAGACAATGAGCTAGCAGAGCAGAGCGTGTGCGCCGGGCCCAGCGTCAGGGACATTTGCCATGGAGCTTTTTAGACTGACAGTTTGGGGTGGCACATGAAAATTTAACCAACAGTCCTATTTGGCAGGGGGTAGAGATTCGAAATGGAGCCTTTTTGATATGAAAATCTCCTAGACAAAGGATGTCAATTGTGTATTTGACTCACTTGCCATGCCTTGAAGGACACAAAATGCAGCCCTTTGAGCCCGGCAGACCTTCTCCCAGATGCATGTCACCTGGCCCATCGGGCCATGACAAGGAGCACTCTAGCTCCCTTCTCCCAGCGAGTCAGAGCCCTTATTCTGACTCAGGCGTTAGGTGCTAATCATTAGACTAGTTCGATGCCCACAGAGGCACCTTAGCAAGGCTGATGCCTTCTTTTGGAGACTGGGAAGACGGAGGATCTTGTCCAAGGTGACACAGCTCCTCAGGGACAGAGCCAGAAATTTGCTTTCTTGGCTTTCGATCTGGTGTCCTTTGCATGACTGGACAACAGTGATTATCACCCATGGATCTCCAGTCCAGAAATGTGACCTAATGCAGAGGCCTGAATTCAGCAGAGGAGCTTGTTACTGAAAATACATCAGTACTCATCCTCCTCATCCAACAGTCCCCAGTTGGGACTGATCCCAACCTTCTCTCCAGCAGTTCTCCTTGAGGACAGGGAGACAGACAGTGTCTCCTTGTCAACCCACACAGATAAAAGGTGTAATGAAAGACAAGTTAGAGTCCGACATTTCAAAGTTAAAAACCATGACTCTGCAGGAATCAGCGACTTCATGATCACAGAGGGCTTGGCCCTGTCTGTGTACACTGGCCTCTACTCCTGAGAACCAAGTGATATTCTGATCTAAGAGCTTGGGAGAACAGCCCACTTACCTTTTCCAAACATAACTACACTTCTCACAACATCCCAGCGGGATTTCTTCACAGGACAAGCAGAGACACTCAAATATTTCTCCTTCATCCTGAGGAAAGCTGCCTGAAGGGCCTGCAGATGGCAGGGAAAGAAGCATCTTGTCATATGACTGGAGATGCACAAACCCCATTTGCTGTGCTTGGGTCCACCTTTAAATGAGAAAGTGTGTCCATGTCCAGGGGAACAGTGTGAGGACTTATGAGATCAATTCTACCAAGATATTGAAACTCCTAAGATTTTCTTCTCTAATTAATCCTCATGCTGTTTCTCTATCAAAAGTAGCATTAACTTTTTTGGGGGAGAGGGGTAGAGACGGTATTTTGCCGAGGCTGGTCTTGAACTCCTGATCTCAAACGATCCTCTCTCCTTGGCCTCCCAAAGTGCTGGGATTACAGGAAAGAGTCACTGCACCCAGCCAGTAATAGCTTTTTATAAAATCTCAAGAGGTGACCAGGATGATATCTGGCAGAAATATCACTGGTTGAAGATTCTGCAGTGAACAGACTCAGAGATGGGCTTTGGATATGCTAAGGAATCGCAGACTTACCTGGGTATCTGTACCAGCTACATGTTCACCTAACAGATGTGGAACCTAAACAGGTAATGCTCACTCTACGAGTTGCAATGGATGTGGCCAAGTTCAGGATCTTAAGTTGGCTCTGGACCCATGACTGGCTCCAGTTGCAGAAGTGGGCACTGAGGACTTGAGAGATCAATTGATTTTAGGGGGATTGAGAAATAAGCCACTAGGTTTTAAACCCTTCTTACCAATATTTTTATAGGTGAAAAACATTTCCAGGCTCAGTTATACCCCAGAAAGCCTCCTGGGGTATATCCAATTAACCTTAACCCAGCAGTTCTCAACAGGGAGTAATTTCAGTCCCATCTCTACCCTGGGGACACATTGCAAAGCCAGGAGACATTTTTGATTGCCACAACTGAAGGGGCAGGGTTCTATCAGCATGCAGTGGGTAGAGACCAGGGTTGCGGCTAAACATCCTATAGTACAAAGGACAGTCCATCACAACAATGAATTATCTGGTTCAAAAGGTCAATAGTGCTGAAATTGAGAAACTCTGCCTTAACCTCACTATTAGAAGATCCAGTTGATTCTGTTGTTTGCATAGATTGCTCTAAGACTGGTAGCTCTACTTAGGGGGAACTGTGCTTTCTGAAGACATAGCAAACCCAGTACCTCTTGGTCACTCTGGTTGTCCTGACTGTCTTGTAACCTGGCTGGCTTTGCCTTTCTCATCTTCCTGCGAGCCTTCTGCACAATCAGAAACACAACGTGCTCCTTCTTCCCTGTCCTCTCCACTTCCTCATTCATGTCAAGGATATCCATGGTCACATCCAGGTCAAAGAAGTCCTTGGCCACAGCCCCAATGATACCTGTGGCAGAAGGACACCTATATCAGTGAGGGATGGCAGAAGGCAGATGTGTCAGCAAAAATCATAAAACAATCAAATTACACAACTTCTGGTGAATATTCCAGAGTTCACTAAGCCCAGGCCTTTCCTCAAAACAGGCAGCATAGGATAGCTAATGAAATAAAAACATGCAGAGATTGAAGTTATACACGTCTGGACACCAAATATATCCCTTCCACTCTAATTATTAGTTCAGCATCTATTTATTTTTTTTTATTTCAGGAAGGCATTTAACTCATTAAACAAACAAATAAACAAACTCTGGAGATCATGTAAGCAAAATTCAGTTATAAAGCATTAAGGATTGCATTTCAAAAAATGTTCCTCTGGGAATCCATCCCAGGGTTATAACAGAAAATATGGAGAAAAATGCATGAAGGTGTTCATCACAGCATTGTTTATGATAGCAAAAGATTAGCATCAACTAAATGTTTAACAATAGGGGATTAGTTAAGATAATTACAATATGGAATATCATTCAGCCATGTAAGATGTGGTTTTAAAGACAATGCAAAAACACGGAAGCATGCTTTTTCTAAAATGCTAAATACAAATAAAAAGTTTATGCAAAATAATATATGCAGACTTATCACAACTAAATTATTCCTTCTTGTGGAATTTTGGAAACTTAGTTTAAAAGCTCAAGGACTTTGGGAGTAATGATCCAGATGGTATAAAGTCAGACATTAAAGAGAGTTTTAACTTCCTACCCACAGTTGGCTGTCAGCCATGCTGGAGAATTTGTAGAGAAGCCTTCCTCACTCCAGAGACATCATAGCTCTGGGACTAGTTAAGTCATTCCCGTACCTGGCACAATGTGGCACAGACCACTTCTATCTGAGTAGTAATGGAGAAGCATTTTCCCATCTGCAGCTCTCTCCACTCGAAACGATGGTGCATTCATCTCCTAATTAAAAAACACAATACATTTTTCCCCAATGAGCACAAATTATTTATATTATGCTTTTGAGGCTTTATGAAACAATAGTATTTATGCATTACATTACACAGAACTATACCCCAAACCTCTCTCCAATCACATAAAAACTACCATGGTTGCAGCTCTTACGTGGCAGGAATTTTATACTATACCTCCTATAAACTAAACAACTCTATGACAAATATTAGCTCCATTTTAAAGAATAAGAAACTAAGGCTCAGGGAAGTTAAAGCTAGATTAACAATAAAGCAACGTTTGACCCCCAAATGAGCCTTTGCATAATGCCTTGCTGTTTCTACCTACACTCCAAGGGGTGCCTGGCTGGTGTGGACCAGGAAGCCTTAGTGAGTCTCTGCCATGTTTGGCCTGTGACCAAGTGACCATGGGCACCTGCACTCTCAGGTAGATCAGAGGCTCAGAGGAATTTCCGAGCAGAATTAATTAATTAATCTCTGTTCTGGAAGGATAATGTCGTCTGTGATGTCAAGTTGCACATTCAGAAACTAGAACCCTTAAGGATACATTGGAAGAGATCCTCTTTCTCTAGGAATAAATATTGCCATTCAAGCACGCACCATTTCACAGTACATGAGGTGTGTGTTAGGAAAGAAAGGTAAAAACTTAGTCTGGGCATGTCTCCAAGAGAAGCAGTCTCCTCCTCTGCTTGGTCAGCAGGCAACTCAGCACCCTGTGGTAGGAGCCAGGGAGGAGATTAAGGAGATTAAGGAGGTGGGTTCCTTTCAAGATCTTTGTCCCCTTCCACAGTGGAGGTTGCTACTTAAAATGGGTTTCTTTTTTTTTTTTCCCCCAAATACTTATTGCATATTTCTGCAAGTATGTATATACATAGACAAAGTATGTATGTTTGCATGTATGTGTGTTTACATCTTGACTAAACCTAAGGAGGATATGAGGCATGAAAAGCATTTGATAAAATATGAAATTAAAAATCGATAAAAAATTATATCCAAATCCTACGCAGTGAAAATAAGGTAGCTGAATACAAAGCAGCTGAAGGGGAAATCCACGTGTTCCTGCTCCACGCCCCTATTCTACTTCTTCTCTAATAATATTGTTTTGGCATATTGGGAGAGGGGAGGGAAGTGACTATCAGAGGAAGGGTAGCAGGATTGGGTATAAAAATAATGAACTTCGGACTTCAGAACCTCAATTCTTTTCATTCTTATTCATCAGGGTGATAGTAATGTGGTGAGAATGATATCTGTAACATGAAAGATAGTCCATAATTTTTCAATTTAATAAACGAATGGAAGAATATTAATACCTTCTCCAGATCTGTGACTTAATATATTAGCCAAATTTCGGATGAAAGATGTGATATTGAAAAATATTATGAAAGAGTACCGATGGAGCCTAACTGTATTCCCTCATATTCTGATTGTTGTGCTTTAGCTAAAATATTTGAAAGGAGGTTATCATGCAAATTATTGTAATTTTAAAACTGGTCATGTCGAACAGAGAGAAGAGGAGAAGGAAGAGAGTTATTATCTACGAAATGCCTTCTCTGGGCTCATTATACTGCTAGAAACTTTTTCAATCCACATGTCACTATAAGATTGGTTATTTTTTCCTGTTCTTTTTGTCTCTGTGTCCAATGTCTCAAAAAGTGCTCGATAGATAGTAGGCACTCGATAGATATTAATTAAAGAAATAAGTGAAAAAGTTGAGACTCAGAGACGGCAAATAACTTGCCCAGGATCACACAGCTGGTAAGTTGTAGAGCTGGCCAGACAGCACTCTCGGCGCATCCGATCCCACGGCCAGGGCTCTTCCCACTGCCCTCTCTCCCGGAGTAGTTCACATGATAACCACAGGACAGGCCCAACCACTCTGCTCGAAATCAATTAAGGTTTCCAAGCCTCTGATTCCTTATTTGAAAAATGAAGAAAGTAATACTTTTCCCATTTAACGTCTATAAGGTATAAGGATATGTAATGATTGATGAGACCCTTGAACATATAATCCCACCCTATCCTCATGGTAGCCCTGCAGGGGTGGTTATGAACATCCTATATGGAAATGGTGAAGAGCCTGGCAAACTATAAAGAGCCCTAAAAATAACTGCAAACTATCTCATACAACATAACAAAGCATTAATATTAGTATGACATGTGTAAATGCCGGCTTGCCTTTTCTTGTCTAAAAAATAAAAGGGAGTCTAAGCATTTGAATTTCCAATGATCTCAACAAACAAGGAAACCAAGGAAAGAACTCCAGAAGGACATAGCCCAGTAGGGAAATTAGTTTCTTCACACCTCAGTCAGTCACCGGTGGGTTAATCAGAGTTGGATGGTTTCCGATTCTGGCTCTTGGCCCTGTCAGATCCTCCCTTCTGATACATGAATAACACGGCTCTGGCTGCAGAAGCTATTTATCAGCTTCCACCCAGGCCAGGAAGCCTTCGGAGAGCTTTCGCAAACCCACCGAAACCTGACTGTTTTCCAGCCTTTGTTCCCATTGTGATCGGGCTCCTCAATTGAATTCCAACCCCCCACCCCAACCCCTATCTGAACAGGCCATCCCCCATGCCAAAGCCGGACCTCTGCAACTTGCCCTTCTTTGATTTTTGTTGGCCAGTTTATAAAAGTGGCCAACAGTGTATTTATTTTTCTTTCCTTTCCCAAGAGAACCCCCGGGCCCACTGACACGGGTACCAAGGATTCTGCAGCACCAGCCGATGGAGGCAGATCCCTTGCATCTCAGCTGGGGGAGGCAGGGAGATGCCCTAGAAGTGCTGCGGCACTTACTTCCTCTGGGGCCGCCAAATCCAGATTTGGGTGGCCTTACCTGATAAGACAGTGCCAGGTAACTGTGGAGGGCGTCCAGGTTTTCAATAAACTCCGTGAGATTTCCTCCCAGGGTCCGCAGCATCCTGTCGTAGCCAGACATCTTGCAGAATTTAAAGAAGTATTCTCCAAAGAGTTTCAGAATTGCTTCCATGGAGACACCTGTGGAATCCAAAGCATAGCCCCCCCCAACACCAAATACAATCCCCTGCAAGGCATCTGCTCTCCTCAGCACAGTCTTCATTTCTTTCCAAAGGGTTCACACCTGGCTGTGCTACTTACTGGGCTACTCTCTCTAAGTCTCCGCTTTCCTCCTCAGTACAATGCCAGTAATCACATCGATATTACGGGGCCATCATAGGAGCTCAGTGCAGCCCTGGCACCAGGTAGGTGCTTGTGAAACCTGAGTCCCTCCCGACCCCACCTTGGTCTTTCTCATGGTCTCCATGATGGATATCTCCCTAAGGTCCAGAAGTGGGTGCAGGGCTGCTGTACCCCCTTAACTGCTGAATCCGGTGCCCAGAACGAGGTTCCCTCTGGGCAGGACAGGGTGCAGCCCTCCGCAGCCTCCCCTACTGCCTCCAACATCTTTAAATATAACGGCTTCTCACAAGAATAAGAGGCTACCTCTGAGAAATAACTGATATGCAACACAAAAAACGATTCCGCCAAGGTAATAGGATCCTATTTACTTAAAAGATGTTGCCAAATGCCTGCAATGTCTTTCCCTTTCTCTCTCGGCCTCACCAGAGCCTGGCCTCCCTTCCAAGTCCAATATTCACACCCCATTCTCCAGAGAGATTTTCTCTGAATATCCCGGGTCACACTGAGTTCTCTCTTCCTAAACGTTGCATTTTTTTTCTTCCTAACTTATGTTAAGTCTGGAGGGCAGCAACCTCGTCCTACATGTTTTCTGTGCTAGACACAAAGTGGGTGCTTGATGAATACCTGGGGATAGATTTGCAGTATTAGGGGGACTCCTACCCTCCTTCCCAGTCTGCGCTATTGGAATAGACAGCAAGAAAGCATTCGCTTTATGGGAGAGGCAGCAAGTATTTTTAAAGGATATTTTATAGTTCTTGCAACACCCATTAATCAGAGCCATTTTACTCAATGCTTGCCAAAATCTTGTAAGGTAGATAATCTTACTATCCTCTTTACAGCTGAGCCCACAGGCCCTGAGTCATCTTTGTGAACTGACCATAATCACACAGAGTGGAGAGGCCAGATTTGTTGAAGAGGCTCTGACTCTAAATTCAGTGCCTTTTGTGCCATATCCCTCAGCCTCTGGAGCAGCTGTTGGAGAAAAAAGGAGTCTCCCCAGGACGAGGGCTGCTTATGGGTTGTCATCATTGACACAGGAGACAGGGCATCCATCTACGCTGCTAGCCTGGAGCTCCCGTGAGAAACACTCTCTTATTTACAATGGGGTTGTGACTCATAGAAGTCCTGGGGGACCAGGGAGAAGGTCCAGAATGCCCAGATTTATGGGACAGCTAGAGATTCACGATCACCAGTATCCTTGGCTACATCCTTGAAAAACTTTATGATGCTCTGGGTGGATCTGGAATTCATAGCAAAGGACATTCCAGGTCTCCTGAGTTATCCAGGACTAAATCCTACGGGGGTGACAGGGGGATCCAAGGAGGTCTGGGTGCTTTCCAGCCTCTACTTGCTTCCTAGGATGGTCTGAACAACAGATTCCCTGTAGCTCATTGTCCACAGCCAGATCATTGGGCAGATAATCATTCTGTAATCTGAGCAGGATAGAGTCCCCACTGAACTGGTCTGGTCTTGTCAGAGATGAGTTATGTATATTTCCCAAAAAGTGATTAGCCAGGTCTTCTGCACCTAGACAAAGCTCGGGATGGTATGGTAGGAGGTCTCAGTAGCCTGTTTAATTGCCTCTGTTGGGTTCTTTGCTTGTGGGTGCATCCTAGCTGGGTGCACACAGGTTTGTCCATGCCAGCAATCAGGCACCATCTGCTAACCCCCAGGGGAACCGAAATAAATTCTATTCAGGTGGTTTCCAATGCTTATGAGTCCCCGGGAGGAGAACTCCCAAAAAGTAAATGGACAGGTGTGGAATTGCTCCTCCCTCTCCTCTCTCCCTTCTCTTCCCTCTAAATCCAGCTTATTCAGGTTGAGAAAAAACAGCTGTGCTGTGCAGCCTGCAGGCTGAAGCTCTGAGCAGGTGCATCCTGTTACCTGCCAGGATGCATGTAGGATCCCAGAGGCCCTCCTTCTTCCAGGGACCTCTCCCAGGAGGACTGGGCTGTCTGCGAGCCAAGCAAAGTTAGGTTCAAGTGACAGCGGCAGCCTTGTGTAGAAAGACTGCATGTTTGACTTTTCCTTAAAATCTGTAAACTTACAAAAATCCATCAAGTTGCTTGTTCCAGACCCTGGTTATTTTGTTTCTGGGTGCTCTGTTAACAAGAAAGGACATCTGGCTGAGAGACTAACTGTTGCTTAAACAAGGATCTTGGGTTCAAGTGTGGTATTTTCCATATGTGATGGGTTTGAGGCTTCTTCCAGAATTCTTGGTTGAGAGTGCTTGTCCATCACAGGACAAAGGCCATGTTTTAAAATCACTGTCTTCGTTTTTCATACAGTTTCACCTCAGTGTATTTAGGATTCCAAGAGTCCTCTAAGTCTCAGGGGATCAGGGATATATAGGAAGTGGTAAGAAATGCAAGAGACAACTAAACACAGATCTTAGGTACCTTAAAAGGTTTTTTGATAGTGCAAGGAAGAATTTTATGCTTAGTATGCCATCTTTTGTGTAAGGAAGAAAAGGAAATGAGGAAATATGCATCTACCTGATTATTTGTGCAAAAGTAAACACCAGAATTATCAGAAAAAATAACTGAGGGACTACTGAGATTGGTTACTTATAGGACATTGGCAGGATTGGGGTGGAAAGGTTAGGGAGTGGGGGGAATTGACGTTTCTCTGAGCATAACTTTTGGAACAGTTCTGGCATGGGGAATCATGTTGATGTTTCATGTGCTCGAAATAAATAAGATAACAAGGACGGAGAAAACCCTTAGATGGGATATGAACAGAAACAAATGAACAGAACAGCATTTCAGCAGAACAGTTTTGAATAACATAATTACCCAGGGAAAAAAATTAACCCAGTAACATTTGAATATAGTATTTAGACCACTGTGTCCTCAGGCCAAAAGCAAAAAGAACTTTAAACAAATATTTAGCTGTAGTCGGTAGGCTTCCTTTTCACAAGTGGTGTGGGTTAGCAATTCTGAAACTCGTTTCTGAACATTCATGGATTGAGCATGTAACTAAATACATTGTGGACGGTGGGAGCCAGGTTTCTCACTATCTGAGAATGAGGTTACAATTATGGAAAGGGAAAGAACACAATAAACCCTTGGTATTGGATTAGAAAATCTAACATAATAAGACCATAAACCCATCATGGTCTTAGATGGATAGAAATAAATAGGAGTGTGTGTGTGTGTGTGTGTGTGTGTAACATCTATGTTCCAGCTCTGTCCACTGAAAGGGCCTAAAATCAGTGACACCCCAGTAGCAGTGAGCTTGTCTAGTGTCCTCATCTTGGTTTTTAAATGCCGATTTCCATTAAAAGGAATCAGGGCTCCCTGGAAAAGTGGCAGATTCCAGGGCTGGGGCAGGGAAAAAAGGAGATGAGACTATAACATTCTTTCATCCCAGAAAGTAAAGAAGTGGTCAAAGAGTGATGGGGACATGTCAAAAGGACACGGGGGCAGTTTGGAGTGGCTCCTGTTGGCTAAATCTTGAAGAATTTGAGCATCAAAATAAATAATGAAAGTAAAGGATTACAACCGATTTCTAAAATGAAGAATCACGAGCCTACACTGATATAAATAAACAAATGGCAGGAGGGGGAAATTCTTTCTTACGTAAGTCCAACTAATAAGTGTAAAAACAATAATATATTTAAAAATCACACTTGACTAGCATCGTAAGTATCAATTCAGGCAAGAATCACAAATAAATGCTAAAATTATAGAAGAGGGAGTTTGAAGCAACAAGATATTTACATAGTCTGAAAGTATCTCTACAACAAGATACTAATTACAAAGGGCAAAAGAATAACTTTACAATGGAGAAACCTAGAAGATGAAAGCTAACATCACCAATAATAGAACAAATTGACATAATATGCCTCCTGATATGGTGAACTGGGAAGGACAAAGATCACTTCTGTGGTCTTCCTACCAAGAAAGCATAACCCGAATTATATCATGAGGAATATCAGATAATCCTGAATTGAGGGACATTTTACAAAATAGCTGACCAGAGTTTTCCAAAGATACCACCACAAAGAGTCTCAGGAGCTGTTTCAAGCTAAAGAAGACTAAAGAGACATGACAACTGACATGATTCAGGATTTCCTTTTGTTCTAAAGGACATCATTGGGTCAGTTGGAAAAATCTCAACGGTGTCTGTAGATTAAATAACCGCATTGCCTCTGTGTTCCTATGTCTCTATTTCCTGAGTTCGATCATTGTGCTGTAGTTACATAAGAGCATTTTTAGGGATAAAGGGCATGATGTTTGCAACATACTAACAATACAGGAAAAACAATATAGAGAGCAGGATAGAGTCAATATGGTAAAATGTTAACATTTGGGGAATATGGCTGGGGAGTATGTGGGAATTCTTTGTATTAATACTATTCTTGCAAACCTTTTACGAGTTTGAAATCATGTCAAAGTAAAAGGATTTTGCCGATTGCCCTGAAAAGACCTCAGAAATCTCATATAATAAGACCACAAAGACCACACGTAACCACGGCCAGCTGAGATATGACCTGGGTCTCTGTAATGTTTTCAGGGCATTATCATTATAGTTTTTAAAGTCTTCATCTTGTTAGAGAAGACTCATACTGAAATATTTATGGGTGAAATTATGGGAAACCTGAGATTTGCTTTAAGACATTCCAGCAAAAATAAAAACAGAAAAAGAGTGGAGGAACCAGATAGATGAAATTAGATTGGGAAAGTATTCATAATTAGTGAAGCTGGTTGAAGGGTATGTAGGCATCAGTATATGATTCTCTCTGCTTTTGTGTATATGTTAAAAACTCTATTTTGATTATTATTTTTTTTATTTCAGCATATTATGGGGGTACAGATGTTTAGGTTACGTATTTTGATTATTTTTAAAGAGAAGACTTTGTTAGCAGGAAAATAACTGTCACAAAGCATCTATGCTTGGCTTCCCAGGAAAGGTGTGGAGAATTCTAACAGGCTTTTAAATTGGGATGATGCATGAACTCCAGCTTTCTGACTTAACAAGCTTGGCTCTTTTGTGCCACCAGGAAATGTTTATTTCTTGCAGGGTTACAGCACGAGGGACTGGAAGGAGTAGAGGTGGGCTGTCCAGGGGGGACAGAGGGCACCTGCAAAAGCCCCAGTGAGGGCTGGCAGGTGAATGCAGTGACACCACAGCCGCTTAAGCTGAGCCTCTGGGGCAAAAGGCCCACTCAGGGCCAGCCCTCCTGTAGACCCCGCCACCTCCCATCACCCGGAAAAGCATTTGCTGTTTCACAACAAAGGGAAGTGTATGCTCTACATGTGGCAAAATTTTTGATTGAAAATAGGTGATTTTTTTTTTTTCCCCAAAGCTTTGGTATCCCAAGGATTAAGCTTCAGGTATCTAGAAAGAACCATTCACCTAGCATACCCTTCTTCTCAAATGCTGTCACTTAAGTCAGGTATGAGATAATGTACGGGGACATATTTTGTGTGTAGGAGAAAAAGGAGTGTCAGAAAAGGAGAGAAACAGATACCCATGTTGATATTGTAGTTTGAAAAAAAGAAGCAGATTCTAACGTGGTAGGATTGGGTTCGGATGTGGCAGTAAATTCACTTGGGCATAGAGAAAAAAGAAAGTGGAAATAGATTAAGGCAGCTGAGGTGGGCTGTCCTCTCAAAGACAAAGTAGTTCCACTTAAGCCTGGCAGATAAGAAACTGCCTGCTTTCCATCAAAACATGCGGCAGAGTGGCCAACCCAACCAGGAGCCAGAGCAGAGGGCCAGGGGTCTATTGGGTGGCGAGTGGTGGGGAGGGACAGTTACTTTGTTGAGTACCACTCTGTTAAGCCCTTTGCACACATAATTTGATTCCATCTTTAGGACAACCCTCTGAGGGAGGTGTCACAGGTATTCCTGCATTGCCAGTGGGCAATTTGGTCCAGGCTGCGTTATTACTAAAAGGAGCTGGTATAGCCAGGGGGCTCACCCAGGTCTGTCTGATTCCAAAGTCCTCGCTAGAGACATGGTCGACTTCTCCAGCCTGCAGGTTTCAGAGCCAGAATCAGGGCACCTGAATTCAAATCCCCACTTTTGGCTGGCTGCACAGCCTGGGTTACTTGTCCCATCCTCTGAGGAGTATGATGAGGAGCAAATGCTATAATGCCTGCTTTCAGCACTTTGTACATTTTACATTGTTCCTCTTATTTTTAAAGAGGTAGTTGCAGACAAGGCTTGTTGGCATTTGCTGATAGCTAACTGTTGAAATGCATTTTACTACGGGTTTCTTAGCAAGCAAAGTCTAGATGGACACAGCTGTGCCAAATGGCTGTTGTGCGTTGTTTTGAATTTTGTCACTTCAGATCACTAATAACCCACTTACACACTAAGTAGGCACTTATTCATATACAGAACAATTCCTTATGCAGTGCCCAACCTGCCATCTGGTCCCATCCTGAATTATGCTAATGAGAAAGCGCAGAGCCACGCAGTGGCAGAGTGGGCTGGAAAAGTCCCAACAATTGCTGTAAGGTAGGGAAATTGCATTTGGGAGCCCACTTGGAAAGCAAACCCTCACTAGTAGTGACTAAGCATGGATTTTTCTTTGTCAAAGGGAGGAGTTAGTTTCAACTGACCAGTATGTTTTATTAAACCATAAAATGTCCTTCCTGTGGTCCTCCCTTCAGCTGGGCCTTGCTGTCTCACTCCAGAGAGCTGTATATATACAGAGTGACCACAGGTTTCCCAAGGCCATCCTGATTGCACATCTCATGTATGTGTTTACTCAATTTTGCATCCCAACTTTTTATTTGAAAAACACACTCACCATACTTAGCTACCCTTGCAGATACAGGCCAACAGATGTGATGAGATGAACAAGAAGAAGAAAACAGTCTTCCGATATTCAAAGCTAGACAGAGAGAAAGCCCAGTGATGTTCTTTGGCTTTGGGGAGGAAAGTGACATGGCGCAGCCCACACATTGGTCTATAGACTGGTTGCAGCTGCTACACGTATAGGCTGGGTTAGAAATGTGACTTCAGCTCGGCCAGTGAGTGGTGGCATCTCCCTGCTGAAGGGGCTGGACACCATACAGTGTCTATGGTCACACACAGCTGCAAAAACGGACTGGGGTGATATGAGACCAAGTATTTCTTCCTGGAGAGCTAAAAACTTAGTAGAGTTCTTGTATTAGTCCACTAGAGCTGCCATAACTAAATACCATGGATGAGGTGGCTTAAACAACAGAAACTTATTTTCCCACCGTTCTGGAGGCTGTAAGTCCAAGATCAAGGCACTAACATGATTGATTTCTGGTGAGGGCCCTCTTCTTGGCTCGTAGATGGCTGCCTTCTCATTGTGTCCTCACATGACGGAGGGAGAGAAAGTAAGCTCTCTGGTGTCCCTCCTATCATGAAGTCTCCAGCCTCATGACCTCATCTAAATCTAATTATCACCCAAATCCCCATCTCCAGATATGAATTCTGGGGGGCACCTGACTCAGTCCATAGCAGTTCTTAAGTAAAAAGAGATTTTTAAAATCTTGAAAAAGATCTGTTTGTTAAAGATCCATTCTCTAGACAAGAGATGACAAACTTTCTCTGCCAAGCACAGACAGTAAATATTTTCAGCATTGTGAATCATATGGTCTCTCTCACAGCTACTCAACTCTGCCGTTGTAGCACAGAAGCAGCCACAGACAATACATAAACAAACGGGCATGGCCGTGTTCCAATAAAGCTTTATTTACACACATAGGCAAGGGCCCAGGTTTGGCCCCTGGGCTGTGTGTACTTGGCTGAGCACTGATCAAACGGCTCAGAATGTTATTTTTCACTGCAGCCATTTGAAATGAACAGCAAAGCCTGTCTCTTAAGGGACAGCATCCAGAGGTGCAAAGCATAGAAATACCCGTGACTTTTCTTCAGATTCAACATTTGGTCACATTTGCTGAACACCCAGTATGTGCCATGCACGTTGCTAAGTGTCTTACGTTTACCTGATTTAATTCCTTCCTTCCCATAACCCTTTGAGGTATCACTCCTTTTGGAGGAGATCAACTCTCAGCGAAAGTCCTGCCCAAGGTCACACAGCTGGTGTGACAGCCCAGAATCCAACTCCTCCCTCTCATTCTGGAATATCAAGATGCCCTTTGGCAGACGGCTGGGGACCAAGCTGAGATGGCGTGACATAGCCGCCACATCCCCCTGTGGCCGGGATCCCTTGAAATAAAGTCAAGAAAAGACTAATGGTGGGCTTCATTTCACCACCTATTCTATGCTTTTTTCTGCCCTTTTATTTTCTAAGCTTTGTCAAAACTCTGGTTTTTTTTCAGATGAAAATTAGTCACCTCTCATTACAGAATTCCCACTTAATGATTTTCATTCTTTCTGTGCAGGGGAAGTAGCTGGCTGCTCCTCCTACTCAGCTAGAAGAAAGGGGACAGTTGCAAACCACTGGGGCTGCTTGTGGACCCCCGCGCTCACTGGGAATCACAGACCTGCCCGACCGTGGGCTGGAAGGGCTGCCCCCGGGCTTTGCCTATGTGGAGCAGAGCACATTAGGACCAAGACGGGGTCTGTCTGTGTGGTTTAAAAAGAATGTTTGCCATCATAATCACATATTTTCAATCTTTTAAAAAAGTGATGCTTAAGAAAATAAAACAGAAAATCTCTTCGGCACCCAGCGTGGCTGCGCCACTGCCTGCTGAACAAGGAGGCTGCTGCCGCGACCAGGACTGAGTCCAGGCCCCCAGCCCAGGGGACGGCACAGTGCTGTGAGGAGCACACGCCCTGGACCCAGACTCCTGCACACAGAGCCTGAGGCCACCTGCTTTTTGATAACACACGCCAAACCAGCCTCCCCTGGTATCAGCTGTCAGGGAGACAAAGGGCTCCAGACAGGCTGGACAGGGTGGGGACGAGGTTTGCAGGGACCCTTGACATGCCCCAGTTCCTGGCCCGGCTTTCTCCTGGAATCTCTCTTTAAGCCTCTTTGGAAGGGAGAGTTGTTTGGCTCGTGGGGGAGGCCCAGCTGTGACTGTTGAGAGGTCACACAAGCCCTGTCTGCCAGCTGCCCGCATCCTCCCTCACAAGGCCACCATGGAGGCAGGCTGGCCACAGGCTTTAGGGAGCACCTGGGAGGTGTCGCTGCTCTAGGAGCCCGAGTCCCAGGAGCTGAAGGAATAAATGCCTGTTTCACTCCTTCTGCCTTATTTCCAGCCTCAGACACAACCTTGTCTAGCTCCATCAAAAGGTGCAGGTGTCAGACGGCAGAGAGTTAACACACACCTGCTTGGAAGTTGTTCTGATGACCGGCTGGTGACCCAGATTCCTCCTAGCTCCAGTCGCCATCCTCCTGCCAGGCCTCGTTGGCATCTTTGACCCCTCCTTGGCTCTGTGACTCCAAGAAGGCCTGACAAGCCAGTGGCAGCAGGTAGCCCAGAGTTGGCGGAGGAAGCAGGTGACCGCCCCTTACTGAAGAGGACTCTGATCACCACACACGTCCAGCTTCCTAAGCCTCAGTGACTTCCCCCTCCCGGCTTGGCAGAGACTTTGGGCCTCTCCCAGATGCAGATCCCCGGAAGGTCTTCTGCATCCAAGAGCTGACCATGAACATGAGAAGAGACCCAGATGTCAGCCTGACACTTCCAACAATTCTGTCCCAGGGTGGCGGATGCCAGGGATGGATGCCAAAGCAGTGTCTGCCTGTGATAATCCCTAAACGCCATCTCACACTCTCACAGTGACCCAAGACAGCACTGCCCGTGAGGAACAGATAAAGCAAGTTCAACAGGGACCGAGAGAGGGACCTCATCAAGGAATCTGGAGGTGCCAAGGGGGACTTGCTTAGCTTCCTGCATGGTTGGGGCCCTGGGACAGTGGAGGCTGCCTGCCCCTGCCCACCCTCCAGGCCTGTATGCTCAGTGCTGGGGAGAAGGAATAGCAAGAAAAGAAGGGTGTACTGGGGTGGATAGCATCCCCCCAGAAATTCATGTCCACCCAGAACTTCAGAATGTGACCTTATTTGAAAATAGGGTCTTTGCAGATACAGCTAGTTAAAGTAAGATGAGGTCACACTGGATTAGGGTGGGTGCTGAATCCAAGGGCTGGTGTCCCTATGAGGAGGCCACGTGAAGACACACCAGGAAGAGGCCATGCAAAGATGGAGGCAGAGATTTGAGTGATGTGTCCACAGGCCAAGGATTGCAGCAACCACCTGAAGCCGGGAGAGAAGCTGAGGATGGCGTCTCGCTAGGGCTCCAGAGGAATTAACCCTGCTGACGCCATGGTTTGGACTTCTGACCTCCAGAACTGTGACAGAATAAATATCTGTTGTTTGAAGCCATGTAGTTGTTGGTACTTTGTTTCAGCAGCCCTAGGAAGCTAATATAGAGGAAGGAGGGAAGGAAGGAAGGAAGGAAGGAAGGAAGGAAGGAAAGAAGGAAGGTAGGAAGGAAGGAAGGAAATATTTTTGTGCTTTTTGTTAGTGATTTTGCTGTTTAAAATGGCCCCCAAGCATAGTGCTGTCTAGCACCAGAAGGCTATGACATGCCTTACAGAGAAAATACATATGTTAGATTAGCTTCATTCAGATATTAGTTATAGTACTGTTGACTATGAATTCAATGTTAATGAATCAACTACATACATTAAATGTGGTGTCTTTAAACAGATGCACACATAAAACAAGGTTATACATTGATTGGTTGACAAAAATGTTGCGACCAGAGACTCTCAGGAACATAACCCTGAATTTCCACTAGGAGCAATGCTTCAGTATTCACTAATTCAGTGTTTGCAGCAACTTTATAGAACATAACCACTGTGAATAATGAGAATCAACTATATTTTGTTATGGCAGCCCTAAGAAACAAAAACAAGCCCCTTCATGCTTACCCAGAACCTTGCAGGCCTCTTGGATGAGCTTAATGGTGATGGTGTCATCATACACTGTGTAAGTCATGAAGGCATCTTGCACCTCAGCAGAAGCTCTGAAAGGTAAATCATAGTGCAATGAACCCCCACCAGTGGGAGCTTTGCCCCAAGAATATATCCACTGACTAAGCAAGATATAATGTATTGAGAATACTCTTGTTCATAAGCCATGTGAAACATTGGAGTGTTTGAGTCAACTCCTCCAAGAAGGCCTCCCTGGGCCCTGGTTTGGGCCCAAAGCGCCCTTCTCAAATACCCAGAATAGTCTATGCATTTCCCCAACGTATATAAAGATTATTGGTCTTACCTCTAGATTGGGCTCCTTGAGGACAAGCATTGTGACTTATTTTTACCTTTGAATCCCCAGAAAGTGGGCTGTGCTTGGCGCATGTTAAGAACCAACACATAGTGGTGAACTTGGAGCTCAATGATCTTTGAGCCTCATTCTCTAAATGATTCTCAGCTGCTTGAGTTTCTCCCTGTTTTGCAATGTACTTGGCCGTTTTGTGGGAGTTTTTGATGGACTTTGGTCTTGCAACAGCTAACCAAACCTGGTGAAAAGAGGCTTAGCCTGGGAGTCAGAAGACTTGCATTCCTGGCTTGGCCCTTGTGTGAGTCATTGAACTGTAGTTGGCAATTCAGTCAACAAGGGGGAAGGAGGCTGGTCAGGGAGTGTTTCCCCAAGAAAGGGAGGATTAACCGAGATCAAAGGATGGGCAGGCAAAGAAGAGTCTCTGGCCAGAGAGAACAGGCTCCCAGGCAGCAGAGAGCATGGCTGAAGAATAGAGATGAGTACAGAACACTCAAGTTTACCCCAGAATGAGCCATAGAATCTTGGAAGTGTGAGAGGTGTGGAATTTCCCAATTATCCAATTTTGCATCCTGCACCATACTGACTGCTGGTCTTCTCTTTCTTCTCGAATGCTTCCAATGGTAAGAAGCTCGTTCCTCTACCAAGCAGCACCTTCCATTTACAGACTGCTCTCTTTCATAGAAAGTTCTTTCTTGTGTGAAATGAAACCTACTTCTGAGCCCTCCTAATACCTTCTGTTTATTGAGCATCTGCTTTTGGCCCAAGATAGGGGCAAACTATTCTTTGTCATCCCTTTTACTGTGGAAGAAGCCGATGCTCAGACAGGTTAAGTGTCTTGCCGGGATTACCTAGCTGACAAGAGAAGCATCTGGGCTCTGGGCTCGAGCCCACATCACTCCTACTCTGTGCCCCTGGGAACCTGCTCCCTGCAGCCTGGGCTCGCGCCCCACTCTGGGTACCTAACCTTCCAATATTTCAAGATTCTTATTCATTTCTAAGTGTTTTTTTTTTTTTTTCTGGGCTAACCATCCATTTATCTTTCTCAACTTTGTCTTCCTCATTGTAAAATGGGGTAATTATTATTGCCTGCCTCGCCTGTGTGACAGGAACGTTCTTAAGGATCAAACAGGAAAATGGAAGTGAAAGAGGGTGGGGAAAAGGGGAAGCACATACAGATCCAAGGGGGAGCCGACAGTAGCGGAAACGGGGAGGCGGCGTGGCGAGTTGGGAGGTGACGGGTTAGGAGACACCAGTTCCGGGTCCGTCCCCGACACAAATCGGCTCCGGGGGGAATCACTTTCCCTCTCTGGGCCTCGCTTTCTTCATCTATAAAATAAGGGCGGTGGGGATGAGAGTGGTGTTCCTCAGCCATCCCTCCCTCCCCGATGCACGCACATGCCCCGGGGATTCTCAGACAGCCCTGGGAGTCCTTGTGCAGTTGAGGAGCCTGGACTAGAAAGAAGTTCTCTGAATTTCCACCTGTCAAGTTTCCTGTGTGGGTCCACGTCTGCACAGTGGCTTCGAAGCATCATGAGACGCAGCTGTTCAGAGAAGCTGGCGTGGGGCCCCAGGCGGCTGAGGAGTGCCGTGCACCCCCATTGCTGCCCCGGGGTGCTCTCTGCCTATTGATATTGCCTCTCGCTCACCTCCCGGGGGCCTGTGAAGCTCTCTGACACATGCCCTTCTTCTGCATCTACGAGCAAAATAGAAATGCGAGGGGCACCCCCAATTTAAACTTCACACATTGCCTTCTGAAGACCCCAGAAAGGATTATGTGACCTCTAGGACCTTCAGAAATGTGATAAACTGTGTGGCAGTCCCCGGCCTTCTGATGGGACCACCCATTCACCCCTGCCTGGGTCTGGCAGCCTATTGTTTCCTGTAGGCTGAACTGATATTTTAGTGTCAAACATTTATTTCGCTCTGTGTATATGTTGCACGTTGCTGGGATACCAGACATGCTCAGACTATCAGGATTACACAGGGATTTTCAGCCTCGTTTATTGATTCCAAGATCTTGCCTATAACACTTCCCATGGAGTTAGTGCACACTTCCATATACCTAGTCATTCAAACTGCTTTGGTGAAATGTCGTGTTCACCAAGGAAACAAAAACCAACTGACATCTTCCAAGGAGATGACAAAGCCTCTGATAAAAAGGTGGGGATGAGAGAAAAATGACTTTTGGAAAACACTTTGCAGAGATTGGGAGGTGGAAAAGCAATGAACGTAGGAAATGAAATAAGAGTGGGATGTCTCCAGCTCACACAAAGAGGAGCCCATGTCACGTAGCATGAGGACGTCAGCTGCAGGGGTGCTCGTGTGTACACACACGCAGGAGACACTAATCAGCGTTCCATTGGCACAGTCAGGCATTAAATGTGTGTTCCTCTTTAGTCAGTTCCAACTAGCGATACCCAAAATATCTGGGCAGGGAACCAGGGCCAGCTGAGTGTATCTGAATAATTTGGGGAGCAAAACAAATATTCAGATTCCTGAGCCTCAGGGGTAGCATCCGAAAATCTGTATTTTTTCTTAACCACTTGCCTCGGATGACTCTCCAGGTTTGGAAACCACCGCTCAGAAACACTTTCTAGGATTCAATCTGGCAAGGCCACAGATTACGAATGATAGATCGTACGTTGTTCAACCTTCCTCAACTGATGTAATGGTTTCTCGGAGTCCAGAGAGAACTATAAAGCCCACAGGAAAAATAAATAGCACTTTGTAGCAAGTTTCAGGCCAAGAAAAAGGGATCAATTTAAGCCATAGGAAATCATTTCTTCAACAGCTCTCTCACTGCAAGTGGGGAATTCGTGGAACAGACTTGCCTGGAACTGAGTGACTCCAGGTGTAGCTGAGGAAAGAGGGGCCTGGGGAGTGGAAGGGTTTGTCCTGGCATCAGGACCATCTGGAACCCAGAAACAGCACCAGCCAGTCTTGCTAGCCTGTCCTCCCACAGGCGTCTCCAGCTCCGTGCAGCTTTCTCCATAAAGTCCAGACTTCTGAGGTTGACACATCCAGCCCTCCATGACCTAGCCCTGCACCCCTGCTCACCTCAGCCATCTCCCCTACACATCCCTTCCTCCAGCTACTCACGGAAGCTCCTTCCTGCCTTCCCGGAGCTCGGCCTCCACGGGGAAAGCTCTCACTTCCTCTTACCTGGCCAGCTTTACTCATCCTTCCCAGCTCAGCCTAGGAGTCACCGGCTCTGGTTGTTGTGAGCCACACACGGGCCCAGGCGTCCCTCCCAGGGCTCCCCTGCATTGCCTGTCTTCACGCTGACTGTGCGTGTCACCTTCGATCCATCTGTCCACGTGCGTCCTAGCCTCCCATGTCTAACGATCAGGAAAATGCCGTTGGATTTCAGTCTTCAGTACCCAGCATCGTACCTGGCACACACAGGAGCTCGATAAATACTTATAAAGAGAAGTTAGGAATTTAGGTGAGAGACTTTACTTAGAGGCTCACATTGTCACTTTGTGTGAGTCAGGGGGAGACCTGGGAGTGACTCCCGGCTCTGCCACAGTTCAGCCATGACTTGGAACAAATTGCACTGTGCTTCCATTTCTTCATTTTTATAATGATAGCATTGGATATGGTCAGTATTTCCATGTAGATTGTGATATCCAATCCTCCTGTCCCCTGCCCCAGCCACCAGGGATATGTCCCTCCTGACCTCTGACTCACTCAGAGAGACTCAGGCACTTATACCAGCAGTTCTCAAAGTATGATCCATGGAACCCCTGGGGATCCCTAAGGTGTTTTTAGAGATCCGTGAAGTCAAAGCTATTTTTAAAATAAAATAAAACATTATTTGCCTTTTTTACTGGTTGATATTTGTGCTAAAGCTACAAAAGTGAGTAAAACTGTTGGTGCCTTAGCATGAATCAAGGCAGTGGCACCAAACTATTATATTCTGCATTATTTTATTTTTTAGAAAATCTTTGTTATAGTCTTGATAGCCATTATATTCTTCACTGCCACACACGTGCACAAAAAATGTTGTCAGTTTCACTTCAAATTGTTCCTGTTGAAGCAGTAAAAATGATCCATTTTATTAAATGTTGACCCTGAGTACACATCTTTTGAACATTTTATGTAATGAAATGGGAAACACACATTTACATAAAGTTCTTCTGCTATACACAGAAGTGTGGATGGTCACCTCTAGGAAAAGTACTTACATGATTAAGTTATGAGCCAAATTAGCCACGTTTTTTTTAATGGAATGCCATTTCTACTTGACAGACAGACTATGGTTACTCAGACTTGGATATTTGGCAGAGATTTTCTTTAAAAAAGAACAAAGTTAGCCTGTCACTTCAAGGAAAAATAATTGGCAGAATGTGTTGCCAATGATAAAAACTCGAGCTTTCAAGTAAAAATTAGAATTTTGGGGGGGAAAAACTGGCATCTGCTGCTGTAAGCTTATTAGCTTCCCAATTCTTACAGGCTTTTCTGCTAAGACTGTGGTGATATTGACAAATGCGATTTTAATATTGTATAATGAAACATGTCAACATTTGTAAGATCGGCACAACTCAGTGAGCTAATAGTTTCCAAATGACTAATGCATGCTGGCACAAAACGACGGTAAAAGATTTATTTCAAAGAGTAACACAGACCAAGAAATTTAAATATAACAGAGTATGAAGAAGGTTATTAGTACAGTTTCAGTTTCAACTTTGTAACTGACCTTTGAAAAACTACCACTTGCTGAGCTTTCATGAGGTTTAAAAGAATAGCCACAATTATCTGAAAAAGGTATTAAAGTTCTTCCCCCCTCTATATTTTCTTTATATATTTCAGCCAAAACCACATATTAGAACAGATAAAGCGCAGAAGATAGAATCCCTGCTTCTTTCATTAAGTCAGTCACTAAAGAGATTTTCAAAGATGTAAAATAATGCCACTTCTCACTACTTTTTATTTGAATAATATAGTTATTTATCATAAAATGTTATTTATGCTGGCATATAATGGGTTCATTGCTATTTTTAGATGAAGTAATAAATAACTATTTTTTTAAATTCTCAGTTTTTATGTCTAATGCTATAAATACCAATAGATAAAGAAAAGTTCTCTTAAGTCTTATAATAATTTTTAAGAGTATAAGGGCCTCTGAAAACCAAAATGTTTGAGAATTTCTGATTTAAACCAAGAGTGAGTTGGATTTTCTTTGGAAGCTAATGAAGCTGAAGCTTCCAGGTTAGGGAGGAAGCAACTCCCCTCACGCTCCTCTAGCTTGGAGCCATCCTCAGCCTGGGGAGGGGTCACCCTGTATGCCCTGGCAGTGGCCCTGGTGCCTGTGAGTGGGGCTGCAGGCCACTCAGCCCTCTGGACCACCTGCTCCTGGTAGACTCAACAAACATCCAGATCCTAATGTGACTCCCCCAAAAGGCACCTGAAGGAGATGCTGCACATTCCCCGTGGGGACCACCTGGTCTCAGAGGACTTGCCCTAAAAGTAGGGCAGAAGGGTGGAACAGGTAGATGGAGATCAAGAGCTGGAGACCTCCTAGCACTTTCCACCTGGAAAGAAACACACCTCAGCAAGAAACTGCTGAGAAAGTTACAGATGTGCATAAAGAAATTTGTCTAAGCTATCAGTAAAAATAAAACACAATAAAAACAATTTTCAGCCAGCCATGCTAGAGGAATATTCACTCTAATCTCTTTATAGAAAATGACATTATAAAATCATTGTCCTATCAATAGACAAAGCAAATGCAGCCAAAGATGCAGGGAAACATATGAGAGCGAGTCAGTTAGTGAATTAATGATAATAATAATACAAACAGGTTATTTGGGGGGGATTGTAGCTAAGTTTTTACTTGCAATGTCATCTTCTTTTTAAAGGAGATTCTCCAAATTATGTAAACTTCAGGCCCCATGATATCTGTTTCTACTCCTGCTAATTTTATCTTCCATGTATTCCCACTAGACAAAAATATTTCTCAAGCTTTACCTTTGATGGTTTTTATTTTTAAAAATTGTAGCATATATCCATTATATGTACTATTAGCTATACCTTTAAAATTTCCCACACTGGTGCATGTGCTCCTATGATCTTTTGGAGGCTGAGTCCTCTGGTTGAAATACCCTAACCAGATTGGTTTCTAAGGGCCCTACTGGTTCTGGTGGCCGTGGCTTTGGGCGGCTAGACGAATCAGCACACAGGTTCACAGCGAGGAATGGGGCAGACGTGACAAGACAGGCAACATTTCTGGATCGAAATTAAAAATAAAACTCTCTGCTTTTGGCTACTTTTTAACTAGACTTTATTTATGGGAAAGTAGATAACACGGAGAGAAGGGGGGTTGCCTTCTCGAAGGCACGGGTGGGAGGCTCAGTGAGTCCGCGGAGGGCAGAGAGCAGAAAGGGGAATGAAAGGGAGCCATTCTGATTTTTATGGCTCAAATAGTTTGCAATATACTATCCCCAAAAGGATGGATGCTTCTCAAGATGTCAGAATGCTAGCAGCATTTCCTATTTAGTAAGGACAAAAATCCCAAGAATGTATAGGCAGGGGTCCTTGAATTTTTTTAAGGTCATAGAGCTCTTAGAGATTCTGATGAATGCTATGGACCTTCTGCCCAGAAAGTACATGGGAACACAGGTACACAACATTTTTACTGATGATTTCGGAGGATTCTCAGACCCTTTCAAGGCCATCCTCTGGTGAAGAACCTATGACACAGAGAGAAGCCATGTAATCCCATCCACCTCCCTCCTAAGTGGATTGGTTTGGGCTTGGTGGTCATCCATCCACCTCCCATTCATTTATTTATCGTCCATTCACACACACGTGAACCATCCAACCACTCGTCTCTTCTTCATGCATTTGTTTATACAGCATAGAAGCTGTGCCAGTCCTGCTCGCTCTATCCATAACTTCTTCTGAAGGACCCCACCCTCTGAAGTCTCTCTGATTGAGCCAGGTATGGACACCAGACCAAAGCTGGCCCATCAAACCCTCCCTCTCAGGCATCTGGAATTGAGACACTCAGAAACTGAGCCAGTCAGATGATGGCGATCTCTTGAATCAAAAGGGCATACAGAAAAGTTTGGAAGAAACAGAAATTAAGAGATTTGCAGAGAAAGCCAAGAAAATAGAGTAAACATGGAGAGAGACACAGAGTTGGAAAGATGCCTGCTGACTTTCCACTTCTTCGGAGGTTTCTCAGCACTCCCTGCAATCGAGCTCTGTGAGAGTCCTGTGAATCCTAACACTGACTCCTTCAGCTTACACGGTGGATTACTGATCCTTGCTAGCAAAGTCCTGGACTAAGTTCCACAACCAGAGTGCCAGGACATTTGCCCCATCCCCATGTTAGCCACCTCAATCCTCACAAGAGGATGAGCTGAGTACCATTATTGTCTCCATTTACAAGTGAGGCCACCAAGGCTCAGAGACTTCAGTGCCCCACTGCAGTTAGAATAAATTTTCAACTCTTTCCCATCTTCTACAAACTTATATATTCTGGTCCCTAAAAACTTCTGCACTTTCATCTCCTATCAGACTTTTCATGCATGATATTCTAACCATGTTGAATTTTTTTTCTAGGTCTCAAATTCACCATGCTCAGTCAGACCTCAGGACCTTTGCACTTACTATCCTCGCTCTCTGGGAACACATACTTCCCTGACTCAAGGCTGGCTCCTTCCTTCCTTTCAGTTCAAACATTACCTTTTCAGAGAGGTCTTTTCTGACCACCTCAGGGAAACCAGCATCTTCTCTCCCCAGTCATTATCAAATACTCTTTATTTTTATAGCATTTTGCATAATCTGAAAGGCTTTTGTTTATTTACTTGTTCGATGTCTTCCCCCAGCCATGGGAATACGTTTCCAGAGAACAGAGCCCTCCTCTATTTCCTTCACCACTATTCCCAGTGTCTGTAACTTGGCTCAGCACCTACTAGGAGCTAAATAACTACTGTTGAATAAATGAATTTGCCCAAGTCAAACAGCCAGGAAGTGATCCAGAAAAATGTAATGTTTAGCTGATCCAAAGGTCTTATTCTTCCCAATCTACAATATTAGCTGCTTTTCATTGTTAAGTTTTGATAAAAGTTTTAACCAAGAGGTTATAAAAGAGTGGTTCATAATTGGAAATCTGTAAATCTAGACTATATGAGAGGGAAATAAACAATGCAGGCAAAGGAGGAAAAACATCTGTTTCTGATTATTTCATATAAAACAAAATTTATGTCATAAGACCTGGAGACATAGTTCATTTTACCTAATCATTTGTTCTTAAAAATTTGTGTAGGAATTGATGGGTTTTTCTTTTTCAGCTAAATTTCTATTTTAAAAGCACTGGGGAACTTGTTATTTAAATGTAGCCTGAAGCAAACCGTTTTGCACAGCAAATAATCCTGCCTTAATTTCTGTTTTATAAGTTGACATTTCTGCACTACAATCTTTTGTAAAAACGAGTTCTAATATGATGCAATTTTCATAGCTGGTGAAACCTGTTAGATAACTTTTATTTTTGGCACAAAGATGCATTGCCAATGCAGTCACATAGGTGTCTAGTGCTCTGTATACAAACATGTCCTCTGAGACCCGATTAAGCAGAGAATTGGTACTTCAAGATTAAAGAGATGAAATTTAGTGAAACAGACTCAGGATATGCCCTGCTGGGTTCTCTGCATTCTCTGTTCCCAGACATGTTTCTCTGATTCCCTTGCACTCTTGCACCCCTAGTCCAAATGTCCTTTATCACCCTGGGGTTCATGCGGATTCCAGGGCTTTCGGTTTGGGAATGCTATGAGAACTGCCCCACTAAGGGTAGGAAGAGATGACATTCCATCCTTTCAGGGAAGTCACACCAAAGATTCAAAGATTTAGCCGGTATTCCCAGGCGGTCTCCCATCCAAGTACTAACCAGGCCTGAACCTACTTAGCTTCTGCGATTAGACGAGATTGGGCACATTCAGGGTGGTATGGCCATAGACTTCACACCAAAGATTCAAAAAGGAAAAGGTCTCTTCTATCTACTTACACATGGAAAGCTGGGTTTTTTCCTTTTCCTGTATTTGGAAATTTCTGCTGAGTATCTCAGCCAATCAGGGTTCCAGCAGTTGGTCATGCTACCTCCGCTCAACAACGAAGGGGAGGGTGAGAGGTCCTCCTTAACACCACATCTCAGCTGCCTGTCACAGGCAGAGATGGACACATTGTCTAAGTGCTTCGGCTATTTTTTGTTATTTCCAGCTATTTCCAGAGCCCTGACCTTTCTCCTAGGCAAGTAGACTCTTCTGATCAGCAGCTGAGCTGAGGCTAAAGGTCCTAATCGGGAAATCATATGGCAGAAGGTTCATGAGTCAAAATTCAATCAACAAAAATCCATGCTCCCCGTCACAGGCTGGGCACTAGCATTTATGAGGGTTCCTCAAGGCAGGGCTAGACGGTGGCCCACACTGGACATCTGGGAGACAGATCTGAAAGCAGGAGCAGAGGCAAAGCCATCCATCAAATCATGCGAATTTTAGGAAGCCAGGTATCCCCTGGGCGAAGACGAAGCCTCCAAGGAACATCTGCTTCTTCAAGATGGAAGGCACAGTTATCCACCCAGCAGCAAAGTGATTTCTATTACTGTCAAGTAGCGATTTCCAGTATAATCTAATCCTAATGCTGCACCTATACACTGGGGAGGAAGAATGAAGCTTACTGAGTTTCTGCTGGGGACTTTGGGGTAGGCTGTTCCATTCAAGCCTCTCCTCGACACTAGAAGATAAGCGCATTATTCCCCTTTTATCAATGAGGAAAAAGAACTTCAGAGAGGTGAGGAAACCTGCTCAAGAACACACAGTTCCAAGCGGCAGAGCCAGGGCTCCAATCCAGTCCAATGGGATGCACACCACTGCCCCTCTGCTCTGCCCCAACCCACCCGAGGGCCCGCATCTTGGAAATCAGCCAATAGCCAACATCAGCTTCAATAACAGCAGCTTACATCTGCCAAGCGCTCGACCCTGGGCCAGGCATTTTTTCTTAGTCTCTGGTTTGTATTATCTCACTTAACACTTGCAACAAGCCCCATGAGGTTAGCTACTATTATTTCCATTCTTTCAAGGAAATACCTGGGTCACAGAGTGGTTAAGTACGATGCCCAGGGCCGTACAGACTACAAGCGATGCTTCTGGCCTTTCACCTGAGCACTGTCACACCACAGCCATGTGTGCAGGCAGTGGGCTGCAGGGTCCTGTGCTGAGCAGGGCCAAGTGTGAAGGCTGGGCCTGGCTCTGCCTCAGTTCAGCCACTGGCAGTGGGCAAGTCTCTGCATTCTCAGCTCTAATTATTTTATTTGTAAAATGGGGGCAGGAGAGAAAGAGGGAAAATTTGCACCAAGCATTTTAAGTTGCTTTTACATTAAAAAATATATATATTAAAAACATATAGAAAATTTGGGAAATAGGGAAAAAAAGAAAATTTGGGAAACAGGTATTAGGAAAAAAATCATCTAGCATTTCATCTTTCCAATCCAATCACTATTAGTTATTATTTGGTCTTTCTCTTAATCTTTTTTTCATTTGTGTGATTTACCTAGTTGCTATATAAGTTGCGTCTGTTTTGTTTGTTGTTTTCTTGGGGTTTTTCTTACTTAATATTGCCAAAAATTTTACAAGTTGCTTCATGATCTTTGCAATCCTCACAAACAATGATGCATACTTCTTTTGGCATTCCATTTGTTTGTTGGTTCATTTTTGACTATTAAAGACTTAATTTTTTCTCTTCTTATTTATAAATACAAGGCAACATTACATCTTTTTCCGTATATATGCGTATATGTGTCTATAAACATATGCATGTGTTTCTAAGAGAATAGATGCTCAGGAAGGAAGGATTCAATCATTTTCATGGCTTTCGGTACATGTTGTGCGATGGCTCTCCAAAGGGGCCGCACTGATTTACTGTGCCATCCGCAATTACCCATTTTGCCGCGTCTTAACCAGAATTGGTTATTATCATTTAAATTTTCGGAGATTTAATAGGCGAAGCAGTGCCTAATTGTTTTAATTTGCATGTTGTTGATTAACTGAGGAAGCCAATCATTTTCCCTTATTTTTGTATTCCTCTCTCTTCGAGGGACCAGGTGATTTCTGAGACCCTTTCAGTCCCAACCTCTAATGTTTTAGGGCTGGGAGCTCCAAGAAAGCAGAGAGATAGCACGAGATTACAGGGTCCAGACAGGAGACTATACGGAGACGCGAATGGCAGCATTAAGGAGTTAATAGACAGAGACAGAGAGGAAAAACTAAGAATGAACCAAAGAATAGCTAAGGAGTGATTCTGGCCAGACTTAGAAGGGATCGCCCCTGCTCTGTGCAGCAGCTCCACTGATGAGCGATGGAAATAACGCAGTCGCTCTCTCTTCTGTGATTAACAAGAGAAAACGAGCCTTCATTCACAAGGTAATAGCCAGGCTGACTCTGGTATTATTTACACTGGGACCCTGTTTTAAGGCTGATGTTAGGAACTGGGACTGACACCTTCTTAAAGACAGACACAGTTGACCAGGCTTTTTCTGTCTGGTTGGTATGTTTAAGGTACTTGAACAGATCTCCCTAGTAACTGGATCTCCTTGAGAACCAACTCCATATATTATAACAGGTCCATCCAACTAATAGGCTTAATCAAAAGGTTAGTAAAACCTGTAACCTTCCCCAAACTGGAGGCTCACCAACTGCTCCAGGGACACTGCATCCTTCCTTTCATATACTTACTTCAATTTTTCCCACGTCTCTTCACCAAATTTCTCTATCACGAGAGACTGCAGACAGGTGTTAATAAATCCATACTAGAATACAAAACCAGAAGAAAAATATGTATAACGAAGCAAGAAATCCCCAGTTATAGACATCTTCATGGTGTCTTTTAGGAAATATACAATGGCGTCTCCTTGGGGAAACTAATTCTACCTTTTCCTTCTTTCTTGTGACTTTATTTGCTTAACAGCTGTGCTCATTCCTGACTTAGGGAAAACCTTGCAGCCCACCACTCGGGTTATTTCCATAGAGAACACATTTGAACTACATTTGAAATCAGATTATAATTAGAGGAGGTTAAACAAAGTATTTACGGTTCCTTGTAATCCTCTCAGAAACAAGGAACTGGTTTGGTTAGACCAAAGAACTCAAAAACACACCAGCGGCCACAGGGTGCTTAGACGTGGGAGCGAGGATGGGCACACACTGTGTCAATTGCAAAAAGACAGTGAAAGTACAAATATTTTTCTTTATAAAAATGAATCTAGGGGTGTGTGTTGTGTGTGTAGGACATAAAGAGTAGAGGAAAATAGAGGGAGAAAATCAACAATAAAGAAGTGTGAGTCCAGGTGCGGTGGCTCACGCCTGTAATCCCAGCACTCTGGGAGGCTGAGGCAGGAGGATTGCTTGAGCTCAGGAGTTTGAGACTGACCTGAGCAAGAGCGAGACCTCGTCTCTACTAAAGGTAGAAAAATTAGCCAGGCGTGGTGGTGCATGCCTGTAGTCCCAGCTACTCAGGAGGCTGAGGCAGGAGGATTGCTGGTGCCCAGGAATGCTAGGCTGCAGTGAGCTATGATGATGCCACTGCACTCTACCTGGGGCAAAAGAGTGAGACTCCGTCTCAAAAAAAAAAAAAAAAAAGAAAGAAAGAAAAGAAAAGAAATATGGCACCAGATTAACAGAAAGATCTGTTTTCTGGGTTTGCTCGTTCATCTGCGCTCTTTCTTCTTCCTCCATCAGAAAAGGACGGGAGGCCCATGAGGACTCTGCTTACTGAGGGGCGCGTGCCCCGCGCAGGCCACCCTGCCTTCCGCAATGCGGGGGCTCCCGACCTAAGGGTGGGTGATCGAATTGTATTTGAAAGCACCAAGTGAGCTCAGCTTTCAAAAGATTTCTTCCTAAAAGGACAAATCCTTTCGTCCCACAAATATCAGGCTCGAGGTTTATTTGTATAAGTTTGGATTTTTGTATTTAGGAAGTTCTTAAAGAGACAGAGCCCAGTGCCAACAGGAAGGAGAAGGGTCTAAACTCCAGCAGCTTTTTTCTGGAAACGAAAATGTTTGTCCCGCTTGGCTGTATTTCCCGTTGCCCACCACAAGGTCATCCTCACCCCTTCCTCCAACTTTTCCTGGCTCTACACATCCCCCATGAGTGCTCACACTCCAACCTGGCATTCAAAGAACTCTCTAGAACTGTCTTAATTTATGTTTCATTTTGTCACCTAATCCTGCTGCCAAAACGCCTACCATGCTCCCCAAACAGAGATGGCAATTCTTGAATAGGTAGGATTTCCTCTCTCGCTCAGCCAGCCCAGGGCAAGTCTGTGCTCTGTGCCACCTGGTCTGCAGAACGGTTCCCACTGCCTCCGCCAGCACCAGCCACCACCCCCTGTGTCGGGCCCCTCACCACAGCACTGCTTTGTAAAATATCACACGCGCATATTTTATATCTGCTTATCAACACATACACATTACAGACACACACATATGTATAGGTGTGTATGTATTTGTATATACATACATATTATTCATATACACACATACACATATGTATACATGTATCTCTCCTGTTCTTTGCTAAATTACAGACTCCTCCGGGTCAGGAAGGAGGTGTCATTTATCTATATTTTGAGTAAAGTGCCAAGGCAGTGCCTGGTACATGGTAGGTATTTAACAAATACTTACTGAATTGAAGCCTCAAGTCTGAACTCATAAAAATCTTTAAAAATACTCCCAGGTATTTAAAATCAATCCAATGTTAACAAAGATAGTAATTGTTTTTTCCAGAAATCTTTGCAAAAGAGTGCCAGATCAAACAAACACATCACGCCCACTGCCAAAGCCCGAGTGACTAATGACACCCTCCTAGTGTGTAGCAAAGGAAACTGAGGCATAGGGGAACCCACAGTCTGCGTCTGGGTTTTAACTACACCATCTGCTTCTGGGTCATAACCACCCAGGACAAAGCACCTCTGTTTGATGAACTTAACGTCAGTGAGAGCTGTGGTCCAGCACTTCGCTTTGGTGGCGAAGTCCCCGAAGCCAGAGGTAGAGCTAATCGTGCAGGGGCCTCGAGCTTGCAGGACAGAGAGAGGGTCCTTCACCTTCTATTGATTATAAATACGCCCTTCTCTTGCCCCCTGAAATCAGGGGACTTTCTCTGCCCCTGGAGAGAGCAAAAGGGGCAACTGACAGGCTGGTCCCATAGAAAGTGCCCAGTGTATGCAGGGGCCCCGGTATTTGCTGCTCACCCCCAGGTGGCAGGGGACACGCAGCGAGGCACACTCCTTACACATCTGAGGGCCTGCTTGAGATGGGCAAGAATTACAAGCCAGCACTGAAGTTCTCTGACACTCTGGAACCAGCGCTGTCAAACCAATTAGATCAACAAGCAGGTAGGCCCTGTCATTGGCTGGTGGCGCCCAAATCTTTCAGGGGCTACTTGGGTCATAGCTGTGGCATCCCTAAGAAACATCAGTTCAAAAGAAGCAATTAAAACATCTGAAAACGTTAAAGTTCAACTAAATCTTTCTCCTGTAAAGATGACTTTCCACATTCCATATCCAATCCTACTTACCATGCCTGCCACCCACTGGCTGGGGAACGGGGCTTCAATGGGGTTTCTATCTCTGTGCCTTATAGCTGTGCAGCTTTGGGTGAATTGCCTAACCTCTCTGAACCCAGTATGCTCATGAGCGAAAGCGGAAATAATAGTGCTTGCTCTGCTGAAGGACTGTGGTTGGGCATACAGAGTAACGGTTCTGTAGTCGGACCACAATGGTTGATTGCTGGCCCCAGTTCTCACATGCTGTTTAACCCTGGCCAGGTCTTACTCGCCTGCAGTTGTTTCATCTGGAAAATGGGGATGAGAATGGTCCCTTCCTCACAGGGTTTTAGTAAGGATTAAATGAGACAATGGGTGTGAGGCACACGGCACATAGTAAGTGCTCAGAAAACTCTGGGCAGGCCTCTTAGATATCATGCCTTTCAAACAACAGGTGCTCGGCCGATGGAAGCCGAGGGAAAGTCAGGGCAGAGGGTGCTGAGAGCTGCTCACCATGTTCCCGCAGCAGCTCCTCCGCAGGCCCCAGTGATTGCTGCAGAGCGCCAAGAGCCCGATCTTGCTGTCAGCTCTGGGCGTTCAGAAGAATCCTCAGCATCTCCAGAAGCCTGTCTTGTAGAGCCTGGGTGGTCCACAGGGAAATTAGGACCTAATCACTGGCCTCCACGCAAGGAGCAAACTGTTGAGCCCTTGGTCTCCTAGGGAGTAAAAAGTAAGGCTGCCCCTGCCCGTGAGCGAGTGGGACCTGCCGCCTGGCACCCCAAGTCGTGCACATCCCAGTTGCTAAGCTCTCAGGAGTGCAGCCTGAAACCTTCTCCCCAAGGTGCCAACACAACAGAACGCCATTCTGCCTGCACAGTGCCCGGGCCAGGTGCGGCAAAGACCTGCAGAGCACCGGGAAGAGGGGCCCATGCCAAGTTGCCACTGCCTGGGGGAAGGCTTGGACGACCAGCACGCCCTGATCCTGGTGGACCCCGGGGGCTTGTCAGCTCTTCCCACTTAATCCAGCTGCAAATTCAGAAACTCCCTGTGCTCCCTTTCCCGTTCAGTTCCTCCGCTGAGAGGTTGGTGTCTGATTCTTTCCTGGATCGGCCAAAATGGGAGGCCAGGATTCCTGAAACCAGGCAGGCTTTTGCAAAATCCCTCATCCTTTCATTCAGATTGTTCTCGGTCACCCACCTACTGATGTCACCATGAAGAGCATGTGGGAGTGCAGGGACGGAGGGCATCGGCTCTGCTCCCTGGTGGCCAGGTCATAGGGCTTTAGCCCCAGAGCATGCCCGGAACCCTGAACTTCACGTCGGGTACACCCTAGGCTACTGCCTTGTAGATGAGATTGTCTATCGAGAGGTCTCTTCAGTTCCTCTTTAACTATTAATAAATCACCTTGGATACCATCCAAGAATGGCCCGCCTTGACCAGCACTTGGCCCTACGATGTTATAATGTGAAGTCCCCTGATGCCTGAAAGCCTTATCTTCCGGCCGCATCACTGTCCCATGTCAGGCTCCTGAAGGCTGTTGCCAGAGTTCTATTTCCCGAGTATGACTTGTGGTCAGAGGTGAGAAACCCAGCCACTAACCAGGTCCAGTGAGTGCTGCCCGCAGCACTTCCAACAGACATGCCGGCTTTGGTGTAAAAACGAGTAAAAATAAATAAACACAATAAAATCAAGAGGTGGAGTTTCAGCCCTCCAGGCCTCAGTGTGGAGGCACAGGGCAGCTAGCTGGATGTGACTCATGAGGACAGCATCCCATGAGCCCAGCAATGCCAGAGAGCGAGGCAGCCACTGAAATGAACGTCCAGACATGGACACCCTCATCTTTATCTGGTACTCGCCTGGCTTTATCTTGGCATCCCCAGTTTGTTGAAAGATTTTTTTTTCCTTCTCAATAGCCACTCCTTCACTCTTCCCTGCTCAAATCCCTCTCCCACGTGCCTCCTTCTGCAGCTCCCCTTAGAGGATTTCCTCCAATACTCGGAGGACCAGCACTTGTTTAGGCTCCACCACTCTTCTTCTGAAAGTGAGGACTTTGCTCACTCTCGAAGGCTGGGCTCTATGGGCTGTTCCTATGTGGAAGGAACATGTGGTCAGAAGGAAGGGGAAAAAAGGGCTCTGGAATAGACGATTTCCATAATTATGCGTCCCAAGCCTTCGCCACCATTCAGCTGACACTCTTTCTTTCTGCCTTGCCAAGTGGGCTTGCGCTGGCTCCCCCTCACACCCCACCCCTCCCCGCCCCAACCCTGCTTTTTCAAACACAGACACCAGCACCCTCACATTTCACAATAAGTAAATGGTTAAAAAAAAAAAAAATCTCCATTTTCTTTTTCATGCGGCAGATGGCAGTTCTCAGGAACTTGGTGGAAATTAGGCTTTCTGATTTTCTAATAAATTTCAGCATCTCACACAAAAAGCACAAGCTCATTTCGATTCTGATGTTAAGTACCATATGGCATATCATCCGTGGAACGTGGCAGCTTCGTACTCAGGGTAACAAGGAAGGGAGGGTCTCTCCCATGACAAGGAGGTTGAGCGCGTGTGGACCAGTTGGATTCCCGGGTGAATGCCATTTGATAATAATATTGTATATGACAGTGCAGTAATTATCCTCTTTTATGGTATGTGTTAATTTTCTCTGCCAGTTTCCCTAATTACAACTGCCACCCGATGGACTACTTTTTGTAAATACTCTGTAAACATTTGAAAAGACATAGACAGTGTGTGCGTGAAGGAAAACCTCCCTGGATTTTGAAACTGTCTGGAAAATTGGCTATGTTTTATATGTTTTTCAATTGCATCGACAGCCCGCGAGGAACTCTCACTGTATGGAAACTCCCCTTCTCTCCTCCGTGACATACCGGGCCTTCCTGCCCATACTGTGATCGTCGCTTTGAGGGACATTTTTCACTGCTACTTTTTTCGATCTTAAGTGAGAAGTTTCATGACCTTTGACAAATGCGTACACCGTGTAATTCGCACCTTAATAAAGATACAGAACATCTCTGTGGTCACAGGAAGTTCCCTGGTGCCCCTTCTCAACTGCCCCCCAACTGCCACTGGTTACAACCATAACATCACTGCAGACGAGTCGCGCTTGCTTTTGACCTTCATGTGAAATGAATCGCACAGTATGTTTTCTGCTGTGTGTGGTTTCTTAACTTTTAACTCATGTGGAGTTGAGACTTCATTCCTTAAATTAGACATATGTACGTAAACACAGCCTCCTTTGATATGTGTTCTATGGTATGTATGTGTGATCCAACAAGCCACATCTCAACTCCTGCAGTCCACGTGTGATGTGCAATGAGAAACACAAACCTTTTATTTTGTGTAGGACAAGGGGAAGGGCGAGACACCACTGGGAGGTCACTAGAGTACACCTCTATTGTTTAAGGAAAGACCTGAGAGGGAGGATGCAAGGTCAGAGTACCTGGGAAAAAATACATAACCGTGATCTGGTTTCTGTTGGTTTCTATTCGCATTTTTGGGAATGTAGCTGCCTTATTCTTGGTAGGAGCCACTTTGGGAGCATTGATTTGTTGCTCCAGGTCTACCTCAGACTTCCTGGCTTCCAAGTCGCCGGCGGCTTTCTACCAGGGCCTCAATCAGAAAAGGACAGTGTCCGTGGACTCAAGCTGGGATGTGGCTGAACTGGTGGGTCCTAGAGGCCCTTCTGATCAAAAATATCCCCCCACAGGTCTGCCAGGTGTCTGAAATTCTCATTCCTCTCTCATTCTACACCTTGGAAAACTCCTACCAACATAAAAACATTATCTATCCCCTTGGCTAATCACACCCGCTAGTGCTTACCTGCGAAAGAAGGGGACAGAGAACAGATGAACTTTGACGCAGGTGCATGAGTTTCCATATCTGTGCAAAGCGCCGTGTGCTCTCGGAGAGGCGAGTTCTGCAGGGGAGGTCGCTGTCATCCAGGGTCGGGGAGGAAAAGGATGACAGAGGGTTCAGCTTTACTCGAGTGGCAGGTAGTATTGGGTTGGCCTGGAACTTCTCCCTTTGCGGGACTAATACCTCAGTGAAAGATGATTTGAGGTGGGGGTGACTCAGCTATAGGTAGGGCTGTGGTAGAGACAGCTTTCTTTTGGCCTATTTCCCTACTCAGAACGCTAGCAGGCAGAAACAACAGGGTCACCCAGCAGTAAGAATCTTCAGGAAGAAATGTCCGGAAGACCAGGCAATTTATTTTCCTAAATATTCATAGTAAGTGCTTGATGTACTCTTTTCACTTCAGCTGTGATGATCGCTCACTTTTACAAAGCCTCACAATGTGCCTGGCCCAAAGCACTTTCTGTGTTTTAGAAGGAATCACATGAAACCACCATTTTCATAGGTCAGAGATTATTGAATATTGGCAATTTAATTTGGTTCTGGTTAATATTAATCCATTCTCACCACGATCCCATAAAGCACGTCCTGTCATCATTGACCCCTCAAAAGATGAGGACATCGAAGTACAGAACAGTTAGTAGCTTCTCCTCGGCTCCAAAACTAGTCAGTGTCAGAGCTGGTCTTCAAACACAGGCCCGTGTCCTCCATCGCCTCCAAGAAGGAAATAAACGTCGCTGGTATTAATCCCTTCCTTTTCTCTGGAAGAAGTTTAGGCCATATTGGAGTCAGGTGGTATCTTCAGAAAAATCTCTTTTTTTCAAGAAAGTCAAAACGCTGGCTTATATGGGCCCATATTCTTTCATCCACCACGCTGGAAGATGATGTTTTGATTTGTACACGTGGTTGGGAGCAATGTCGTGAAAAACACCTGAAAAATGGGCTCTGAATGTGGCATTCTGGGTCCTTGGATTCCACACCAGAGCCTTGCCCTTAGGACTGCGGAAACCAGCAAGAACTGGGGCTTTTTCTAGAATGTGGCAACCGGCTCATGGACCCAGGTCACCTCCACCGTCGCTAATAGCCCGTGCTCGCAGACAATGGTATCTAAGAAGAGGTCTATTCTAAGAAGAATGAGAGGGCACCGCCTTTTCCCTTTCCGTTTGATTTTTAAATCGTCCGTGATACATAAAAAGGACCAGCGGGATTGCTGGGCGTGAAGCGCCACCGTGTGGCCAAAGCGCCACATACCAACAGTCTGCCGTGTGTCATTCCCGGGGGGCAGGGAGCCCGAGGTGTATGGCTTTGAAGACCCGCAAATCCTGGCCAGGGGGAGGAGCACGGTCCAAACGGCTGGACTCGGTCTGAGTCCTTGCTTTGGGAGGTCTGGATTAATCATAAAAAAGTCGTTTGTCTTCCCTGAGTGACAGTTCCGCTCAGTGTAAAACAGGGCTGCGATCTCCAGGTGTGGCAGTCCCGGAACTGCAAAGTGAACACACAGTACGTTTGCCTTTACACGTTATATAACAGAAACCAGGCAAGGCTGGAGGTGAGAAGTCAAACAACATCGTGGCACTCCGGTTAAGGGCTCATTTAAGACCAAAGTCAGCAACCTTTAAATCTAACCTCACCTATACTTCCGTTTGACAAGGAAAATCTGAAATAAGTCAGGTGATCTGGGGAGGCATGACAACACAGGATTGTCACATTGTAATCAACTGACTGTAACATAGAGACTGACGTTCTTCGAGAGCCCTAATAATAGTGTTAACTGCAATATTTACTGTGCTTACCCCCGCCAGCTGCTATGCAAGTGCTTTACCTGCGTTCTATCAGGTGCTCCTGACAATCCCATGAAATACACACCCGTGCTACGTCCATTTTACAATCAAGGAGCTGGGGCCGGAGCCATGGAGCAGCAGGTCCACCGCCACCCGGCCAGTGGGTGGAGGGGTGGAGAGTCACGCCAGGCCTCTGCCTACAGAGCCCACTCTTAACCACAAGTGCTCTCTTCTCCAGTTTTCTCAGGATGCTAGACTTCCTCCAATTACCTTTGAGACAGTTTTAGAACTTCTCTTTTACAGCTATTTTTAGTGTATGTCAAAATGTATGGATATGAAGAGACAGCAAATAACATCCTTTCATTATGACAAGAGTCAACAATGAGTATACACCAGGCACTTTAACGGGCGTACATGCATTTAATCCTCACCATAACACTGTAAGTTGAGAAGTAGTACTATCACGCCCAATTCCCACTTGAGAAAAATAAGGCTTAAAAAGCCTAAATCACCTGCTCATGTTTACAGAGCCCGAGTGTCAGGGTCTGCGGCTCGGATAGGACCCTGTGGGGCTGGGTGACGCTGGGCGGCTTGCTCACCAGATGAGAGGGTGCCTGGGGCCCGAAGTCTACCCTACCACCACCACCACTGGTGTGGGACAGAGGCTACCCAGGGAAGGGGGCACCTAAGTCATGCAAAGACACTCCAGCTGCTATGGGATCCCCTGCTCCGCCCACCTGCCTCTCAGGAAGGCTTGGGTTTTAGAAACAGCCAGAAGGAGTCTGGAGCCAGGTGTCGTGAGTCTCATGAGTAGGATTGGTGAGCTCTCTGCACTGTAGACAATCCGATTTTAAATCAAGTAGAGACTGATTTCTCACCTGGAACATGCCCCGCCCGCCCTGCTGGTCTCCCACACCACCTCCCCTCCCACTGTCTGGGCTTGGTCCCCACAACCTTAGAGCGCTTCCCTCCTCATTAGCCTTTTCTTCCTCACACCCACCCCGTTTGCTCCTTCTCTGCCTAGCCTCTAAATGCTGCGGGACTCGGGCCTCGGTCGTCCACCTCCCTCCCCACTTAGATTTTCTCTCAGGACCTGGGTGACCTCACCTCCTGTGGCTGCAGGTTCCGACTTCCCTGAGTTCTACACATGGATGTCAATTTCCTGTTTGACATCTCTACTTGGAAGTCTGCAGAAAGCTCTAAGACGAGTTAACACATCCAAAATAGAACTCTTCATTCCTTCCCACCAACTCCCCACAGTAATGGGCCTCTCCCTGCTCACCTCCATAGAAGGAACCCCCGTCACATCTCTATGTCACTCACAGCAAGCTCAAATACCTGCGACTTCTACTTCAGAGATGGTCCTAAATCCAGTCTTCCTGAATCACCTCCCTTTCCCCGACTCTTGCCTGGACCCCTGCAGAGCTGCCCAGCTGCCCTCTGCTGTCGAATCTTTACCCAATTGCCAGAATCATCTTCTAAAAACAAAATCACATTGTATTGTTCCCTTGCTTGGAGCCCTCAAGAACTCCCCAGCACATTCCTGTCTGTGTCCTCGAGGTCCTCTGATGCTGTCCCGCATGGGACCTTCATGTTGGGTCCTTCCCTTGCCTGGTCTCCATTGGTCCCCCACTTCATTCAGGTCTCTGCTCAGGGTCCCCTCCTGGGGGAGGCTTTCTGTAGCTAAACACTCACCTTCCACCTCTCCACTCTTTGTCCCTTCTCTACCTGACTTCACAGCTTTGATCATCACCTGGCCCTTCATTGTATTTAAACGTATATGCACATCACGTGTGATTGCTTATCGTCTATACACTTGTCCCCCCAAATTTAAAAGCTCCAAAGGCAGGGATCTTCTCTTACTGTCCTGCCCTCAGGACGTGGAAGAGTGCTTGGCAAATATGGGTGCCCAGTGATACCTTAGGCATCAATTAATGACATCTTGGCGCTCCCTCAAATGGGCCATGCTCCACCCAGCACAGATCTTTTGCCCGTGATATTCCCTCAGCCTGAACCTCTTTCTGTGGCCCACAGCCCTATGCATTTTGATGCCTTTGTTCCCCTACAGATCTCAGCTCATGGTCATTTCATTCATGAATGCCACCTGTCAATCACTCAGTCAACTCGCAGCTTTGTTGTAGTTCCAGGCACTGGGGAAAGAGTGTGAGCAGAGCAGACTGAGCCCTTGCTCTCGTGGAGCTCACAATCCCATGTGGGCATAGATGTGTGTTTGTATGTGTTCACGTGTTAGATCATGGCTAACATGGGGAAGAGAACTTCAGCATGGTAGTGGTGGTTGAGGTAGGGTGATCAAGAGCAGTGTCTCTGAAGAGGTGACAATTGAGCATTTGAGCGTGACAAATGAAACCACGTGGGGTCTAGAAAGTCCTCCCCAGCCACCCTGCCCTGACTAGCTCAGACTCCTCGATTACAAGTTTTTGGGGACACCGCAGGCCTCCTGCCCAGTACTCACTGCAATTCTGACTCGCGTGTATTGGTGTAATCCTTTGACTAATGTCTGTCTATCCCATGAGACTGGAAGCTCTGTGAGAGGCTCTGTTTATGTTATATCCCCAGGCGCAGGGCTGGGGCACAGTACATGCTCAGTGTTGTTTGTCAAATGGCAATCGAATGGATAAACAAGCAGAGGCAACTCCCCCAAGAGAATGTGGAGCAGGCTTTGCCATCCTTTGTGGCCTGTGAGGGGGGCCAAAACGGCCATGTGAATTGGTTTACAAAGTGTGTCTGCCCAAATCCTCTGCTCACCCCAGCACACACCCCTGCCCCTTCAAGACAGCTGCCCAGCCCAGGCTGCTGATGAACTGGGGGGTCCTGAACACCCAGTGTTTGACTGGGACAGCAGGACAGCTGGAGGCAGATAGCCACTCAGGATGCAGGTGAACCACATGGGGGCCTGGGCAAGATCTACCACAGAAGCTGGATCTGGCCAAATCTGGTGGGATCCAGGGGCAAACAGCACGCTCTAGGGAGGAGAGAAGCCAACTAGAGACCCCAGGGAGGCAGGTGACAGACGGGAGCAGCTGGCGGGGTGAAGACGACAGGGTAGCTTGGATTGGTTGAAGTCCACCACCTTTCGGGGGACAGCCTCAGGGCTCCCAGCCCTCCCCCCAAATACACTGCATCTTCTGAAGGCTCTGCTTCACCTCCCCTGCTCCAACTCAGGACCGGTTGATGGCTCCATTCTTCAACCTCACCTGATCGCTCTACACCCCTCCTTTGGCTCCCCCCACATTCCCAATCTGACTTGCCACGGCTGCTCCACAGAAACCCTGCCCTCGGTCACGGGCATTTCCTTACTGTCCACCACCCTTTCTGTGACTGCTTTGATGGCTGTCCTTTTGCACGCTGCTCCCCGCTGTGGAATGCCAGCCGTCAGCTGTCTTCTGCTGAAGTCCAAAGCCAACCTTCAAGGCTCCATTTTGACCATGAAGTTCTTCCCTAACACCTCAAGCTGTGAGGCCTCTATCCCTTCACAGAACTCCCTTTGTGGGTGGACAGAGACACTCAGTGACACGTAGGTGGCCAGCACTGCTTTGTCTGTGTTTGTCCCATCTCCCCCTTTGGGTCACTAGTTGCTGAAGGGCAGAAAGCATATGTCATATTATTTCGCTTGACACACAGCTGCTTACTAAAGGCTTGATGGATTGATTGAGGGAAAACCTCACTTGTGACCAGCAGTGGCGTTTATCCAGAACTGTTGCCCATCCCTCATCCTTACGGGGCTGAAGTGCCATGTTTTTCCACTTGGGAATTTCGTATAATCGAAAAGTCTTTCTGAAATTGGAATCTGTCAGACAAGGCAGAATTGCAAGGCAGCAACTAGAACCAAAAGAATTTGGAAATGGCAGCCAAGTCAGAGGTAGGTATCGTGCTGTTACATGTACGCATAAAAAGGAACTGGGCCGGATTTGTTAGAAGGACTAGAACGTCTCGTAATACTGTGTGGTTGGCTAAATAATGGCCTCCCAAAGATGTTTCCATTCTAATCCCTAAAACCTGTGAATGTCACCTTACATGGCAAAAAAAGATTTCATGGATTAAATGAAGGATCTGGAGATGGGGGGTGGGGGGGTGATCCCAGATTACCCAGGTGATGTTGATGTAATCGCAAAGGACCTAATTAAAAGGAAGCAGGAGCTCAGAGTGAGCAGTTGGAGATGTTACGATGGAAGCAGGAGGTTGGAGTGATGCAAGGACAAGGCCACCAGGAAGCACCTGGAAGCTGGAAAAGGCAAGGAAACAGCTTCTCCCCTGAAACCTCCAGAAGAAACACAACCCCACCACCACCTTGACTTACCCTACAGAAACCAATTTTGGTTCTTCTGACTTCCAGACTGTAAGAGAATCAATATGTGTTGTTTTAAGCCTTTAAGTGTGTGGTGATTTACTGCAGCAGCAACAGGAAACTAATCCGCTGTAGAAAGGCCGTCACTGATGGGGGTGCAGTCTCCTGTCAGACCCTCTCTGGGACCCTGTCGGAGGGTGGGCACCAGGGAGCTCTGTTCCGGCAGCCGTGTTCTCAGTTGCATGGCAAAGGGCCAGCGCACATGATTCAAATCAAACTAACAGCCCTCGTGTATTTTCTCCATGAAGGAGAAGACATTCTGTGGTGGGAGCTACAAACCGGGGGCTGAAGAACAGGCTACGGGGTCAGGGACTCTCATCCTCTTCATTTGACATCCTGCCTAGGGATAGAAAGATTTTCGTGTGTCAAGACGGAGTCCTGGGAAGCCTGGAGCTGCCAACAGAGTGCCCCAGTGACCAGCTGATTCCATTGAGTAACTGGTCAATTCAAGGGGAGAAGAATCAGTCAACTCAGCTGGGTTTTCTGAATTGACTTTTATTGTTTCAGATTTGATTTATCTCAAACCCCAGCAGACACCATCTCCCGATTCCCCAGGCAGAGCCCAGATTCTGGCGTTTATCGCCAACCTCAAACACCTAAAACTCATCCCCAAAGACAAGCCATCCTTATGTTTACAAATCATGGAATTTTTCAGGCAGTTTGTGTGTAGTCTCATTAAAGACAAAAACATACAAAACAAAGCAAAGTAGAAAAGCACAGCTTGGTGTCCCACAAGCAATAAATGCTAAAAAAAAATCAGGACTCCAAACATCCTCTCGGTCCTGTTTATTTTTTTCTTATCTGCAAAAGCAAAATGTACACAGTGTCTTCACTGCATAATGTCAGGGTCGATCTATGATAAACTGTAGTTTGATAAGAGACAGAGTAAAGAGAACTTTATCCTGAGTTTATCCCCAGCAGTGAACTCTTTATACATGAGCCTTCAAACACGGCCACATTTGGGGAAATGAAAGATTCATGGTGATAAATTGCAGTGCTTTAATGCAGTTTATAAAACAAATTTCCCAAACATTTATTTTTCAGTCAAGCTTCTGGCTACAGTTGGGTTAGTACAAGCAACAAAATGAAAGAAACCTCCTAAACATTGACATTGGCACTCAAAAAATAATAAAGAGAAGTATTAAAACATTTTCAGTGTGTTTTCATTCTGAAAATGTGCTGATACAAAATTTCTAAGAATGCCATAGAATTACTAGTTGTCTTTTTTTTTTTCTCTTAAGAGTTACAAATACTTAGATTCAGATAATCCAGGAATTCAGGTTCAAATAAATAAAGTTCTTTCTACAAAACAAAACAATAGGAATTTCATCCTATGGACCCAGCAGAAGGGAAGCCTTTATTCAGTTCTCAGAGTGACCTTAGCCTCGAACATCCTTGGCTTAATTGAAATGATTAATTTTTCCTAGTCTGTCTCCTTGCTTTATCCCCCAAAGCCCTCATACATTCCTAGGCATGCACAGGCTAATTTATAAGAAAATGCCAAAAAATACATGTAAGTGACATGGACAAAATTCAGTGTATTCTGCAAGCCAGTGGTTCTCAAGCTTGAATGGGCACAACTATATGCAAAAAATGCAAAAAGTATGTTACGAAGGGAAAGAATATATTTTAAATGTAATTCTGATTCGGATACTTCCTGAAATATGGAAATCCTTTCTGGACTGAAGGAACTCAATGAATCTGATTGCCCTTTTAATTGGGGAATGGGAGAGGCATAGCCTTCCATGAACTGGTTCCATGGATTTTTATAAAGATTTTCTGGATGAGAATTAGGAAAGAAGAAAAAAAAAAAATCATTCCATCTTGCGTCTTCTCTAGCCAATTGCCTGTGGGAAGTGGAGCTGAGTTTTTGGGCTGGAGGAGATGATGTAGTCCCAAGTCAGGGCCCCAACACACCCCTTCCCTCACCCCACTGCCAGGGCATTGGCATCACCTTCAACCTAATCCAGCAGAAGTTTCTGGAAAAGTCTGAAAAGAGAGCAAAAGGAGCTGCTTTTTCAACTGCGTTCTGCACAAAAGAAGGCAACCCCAGCACAGAACCAGGGTGTTTCTGAGCCCCGTAGAAAGAGGAACTACCTCTTGTCAAACTTTGACCCAGAGATTCATGGGTGGATTTGTTTCCAGGACCGAGGGCAATGCTAGCAGCCACTTGGACACACCTGGAGAATAAGGAACAGGCTAGGGGAGGCCAGGGAAGTGAGCCCAGACACTCCACTGAAGACCTTCCATTGCTTCTGCTCTTGGAGACCAGCCAGGTTGTGCCTCCTGCTAACTTGCCCGTACAGGAAAACCCAGGCTCTGACAGTCTCCTGAGGCATGTCCCCTGGGCAGCCACAGGTCTGTTTGGCACTAGCTGGGCGCCAGCAGGCTGTGTGTTGAGGAGTTTGATCGTGTTACAAGTTCCATTTTTAACTCTACCAAACACCTCATTCTGCACTGAGAGTAGACACCTTCTCAGGGAACCAGCCTGAGGTTCTCCAAGGAACCCAGATGGACTCAGGGCACTGTCCGCTCCCAGAGTCTTTCTCGAAGCAGCCACTGCCCTTTGGGGTTCTCTGTCTCATAGTAGTCCTCCCCAGGTGGCACCAGGGGCTCCAGTGCAAAGAGCTCTGCATCCCATTCCATGTCTTCTCCCGAGAAGTTGAAGAGGATTTGTCTGGAGCTCCCCAGGCTGCAAGGGAGGAATGAGCAGGAGGGTTAAGTTTGTCTTGGCTGGCATGGTGGCTCAGATGACCACCCTACCCCTAGGGACCACCCTGCCCCTGGAGACCGGCAGATTGCTCCCCTGGTCCTGTGTCTTGTGGGGGATCAAATGGTGTCATCACGGGAGCTGTGGATGGACCTCACTGGACCTCAGCCTGGCCTTGAAGAGGAAAGATGGGTGACGAGGGCTGGTTTGTGGTTTTAATATGTCCAGTGCACAGTCTATTATTATGGGAGAAAAGTGCCGTCTAGAAAACCCCAGAATCCCTCAGGATTCAATGGCTTTTGTAGAAGCGAAGGAAAACAGCTGCTGAGTCCTGACAGGCCCTTCTGCTCTGAGAGGCAAGGCCCCACAGCAAGGCTTGGGTGGGCAAAACCCCAAGAGAACTCACTGTTCTGAGTCGGCAACAGGAATCTGGGGTTAGTGATGGTAACTAGTCTTAGGACAGGAAGATCTGGAGGAAAAGAGGACAACAGAGATGCCCCAAGAGGGGCCCGGCCAGCAAGACGTTCTACATCTCAGCCCCTGGCCATTGCCTTCCATGCATGGGCATCTGAGTCACTTGACATCGGTTCCCTCTTGGTGCTCTGCTCTGTTCAACCCAAACTCTCATTAAAAATCTGAGACACACGATGCATTAGTGGCACTTAGGGAAAACAATGAAAGCAGAAGGCACAAAGCATGAGGGCTAAGTGGGCCAGACCCCAGGCCAGAGCAAGTTAGGAGTAGGCAGACGTAGTGAACCAGGCCAGAGAGACTACCGACAAAAAAACTTTTTTAGCTAAGATCTCCCACCCCAAAATATACAAGAATATTTCTTGGCAAGAGGGATTGGGCTCAAGGCACCTTAAGAACTACCCGAAGCATCTGGAGGACATGAGAACGTCTTGGTTATGCTATTTAGCCCAAGCACCTACTCTTTTTTGCAGGCTTTGGGCTTAAATTTCAAGGTGTTGAATGCCCCTTCCACAGCCTTGGGCAAATAAATGGGGTGTCTCTCGAGTCTCCTCTGAGTGCTGATGGTCCTGCGCTCGGTGCTCCTTCGAAACTGGCTGTCCGCAGCGTGCAGGGCATGCACGGCGATGTCCTCGGAGTGTCTGCGCGGCACTCGCAGGATCCAGTTGGAATGCAAGCTGTGCTCCCGGGAGCTGGTGGCCACTGGAAGAGAGAAGCGGGTGACCCGGGAAGGGAGTACTCGCTATCGGGAGGAGCGCAAGACAAAGGAAATGGTGCGTCGAGCTGAAACTCACAGCAAATGGGCAGAGACGACCATGTTCGTAACAGCAAAGTCTTAGAAAGGCCTTTCGACTCTGCAGTTGAAGTGCGGGGATACAATGGAACATCGTGTCCATTAAAAATGAGGACATGGATCTATATTTATTGACTTGGAAAGATGCCCAAGATGCATTGTAAATTGTTAAGTGAAAAGAGTCCCATTTTTGTTTCAAAAAAATTAAAACAGGTCTGTGAATGTATGTTAAAAAACACTGGAAAAAGGACATACACTCGAATGTTAACGGTGACGATTATCTCTGGGTGGTAGTATTATCATAGGTCATATTTTTCACTTCTTCATACTTTGGTATGTTGTTTGATTTACAATGAACATATATTATTGCTGTTATCAGAGAAAAATGGCCATTTCATAACATGGTCATTTTCTTTAAAACAATGATAACTGTGAAGATGGCACTTGCATCCTCAGTGGATTTTGTCGTCCTTTTGCCAATGTCCCAGATTTGCCAGGGCAAGGGCTGCTTTCTGCCAGGGACTGGAGGGGAGTGGGAGAGGAGGGCTGACAGATCACCTGCAAGTGCGAATGAGCTTGGGGAACAGGGGGAACTTCATGAAATTGCACAGAACCCAGTTTGAGAACCCAAGTCTCACAGATGCGCATCTATCTAGGCTGGAACAACAGTGGTAAATCACAAGCTTGTCATCTTTTGAGCATTAGACAAAACACTCACGCATTATTTAATATTGGTACCAAAAGCTGTTATCTTAGTATCCAGGGGCCAGGAACACTCCCCTCCCCTAATAAAACTGCACCACACGTGGCCAAAGATTACAGAAACTGCCAATTGAGCGAAGGAATTTAAAAGTGGGCTAGACTCACGAATGCGTTTGGATTCTTTGCTCTCCACCAAAAGAGAGCCTGTGTAAGGAGAAGCATGACCTCAGTCCTCACCCTGGCCCCTTGTCCAGAAACCGAGGCTGGGCCCAGGCAGGCACCCTGGGGGTCTCCTACCCTGCACACCACCCTACTTCCTAGCCTGGGTAGGGTTAGAGCTGGATTTTCAAATATAGTTTGTCTGTTCCCTTTCTTCTTAAAAAACAATTGTGGTGAATTGACCATAACTTAAAATCTACCCTCGTCACCATTTTTAAGTGTACATGCAGTTCAGTATTCACATTGTTATTCAAGCAATCTCCAGGACTTTTTCATCCCGCCAAACTGAAACTCTGGACTTATTAACCAAACCCCCCCACACCCCCAGATTCTCTTTCTTTAATCATGTCCCTATTGCTTTCCATCTTGGAGTCTCAGGAAAGTTCCACCTGTCTCAGCTGTGGTAAGTGGACCACAGGAAGGGAGTTTTTGTCCCAACATGGCCCCAGACATTGGAGGGGCAGGCTGGAGCAGTGGCAGCTGGAACAAGTGAAGTGCAAGGTCCCCAAAGAGGATGGCTCAGGGGCCAGGCTGTGGCTTGCAGGTGCAGGGCCTCCCACTAATCGGGGAGGTGGGATTTCTGATAGCCTGTCTTGTAAGTCCACCCCGGAGTCCCCAGCTCATCCACGCACACTGCACCATGGCCCTACCGCACTTCAGTCACCGAGCTCCCACTGCCTTCCCCTCAACTCACCATCAAAGTCCACATCTTCATTCGGAGAGGTGGCCTCAGCAGCCCGCGGCCATCGCTCTGTGTCCAGCTCTGCAATGATGGAGTCAAAGAAGGCCATGGCCTCAGCCACGTCGGCACTGAACTGCGAGTATTTCTTTGAGGCTGGTTTCTGCTAGAGGGGAAGAAGGGGAGAAGAGAGAGTTGCTTGAGACACCAAAAAGGGTTAAATATTGCGAACACAAAATGCTCCTGGAGTTAGGTACTTGTAGGGTTTCAAAAGCAAATTTGAGTAAGTGCCCTGTGGAAGGAAGGTGGATGCTTCCAGTCCGCACCTGCCATGGGGCAATGAACTTCTAGTTATCTCAAGGAGGCAGAGTGAGGGGACTATAAGGTCCCCTTCTTTCTTGGTCATGGAATTGTTATCAGACATTAGGCAAAATCATCATTCTTTGGCTTTGTTCCCTGCTCATAAACACCGAGTTAGGAAACTGTACATTTCCTTAGGTAGGTGATGAGACGTTCACAGCAGGAAAGAGACGAGACATGTTGAAAATGCTCTTATACGAGTTGTCCATTTCTAACAGGGCCAAATGTGGGCTCAAGTCATGGAATAAATTGAAATGAGTATGATTGTTTAAACAGTATAAGGGGAAACAAAATATAGAGTTAAGAAAAATCTATTCAGTGCCTGACCAGGTTTCAGGCTCTGTCCTCATTCCCCTTCGCGATCGCGTGTCGTCTGCACAATATAGTCCCCAAATGGCGATGAGCAAGTGACGTCACGGACATTCGAACACCGCGGTGGGCTTCGCCGGAGAACTCATGATCTCCAGAACTGACAGAGTCAACATATGAAGTAATGACAAGCTCTCTGGGGAATACAGGCAATAAGAGGGCTTGGGGAGAAAGAAAAGAACAAATGTCTTAACGTGGGCCCTTTGAACTCCTTTGACCAAATGTAGAATTTTTTCTATTGTATGTGGGATGGTACTAAAAGTGAACATGATTAAATTACAGACTGGTGTGTTGGGAGGGAAAAGAACAGCATCTCTATGTGTGACACAGTTAGGAAACAGGCCACCCATCACCGCCTGAGCTCCACACCACCCTCCCCCCGCCCACAACTCCCCACCCCACCCCAGTCCGTGGAAAAATTGACTTCCATGAAACCAGTCCCTGGTGCCAAAAAGGTTGGGGACCACTGCTTTACAGCACTTTATGATCATGTTTTTTCACAGTATTTTCTTTGTGTGTCAGTTTTGGTCTTTTCTTTTGACCCATCCTCAAGTTTTCTGATTCTTTCATGGTTGTATCAAGTCTACGGATGAACCCATCAAATGCATTCTTCATCTCTGTTACTGTGCTGTTCATTTCTAGTCTCTTCGTTTGATTCTTTCTTACAGTTTCCATCTTCCTGCTGGAATTCTCCATCTGATCTTGCATGTTTTCCACCTTTTCCATTAGGGCTTTTAACATATCAATTATAGCTTTTTAAAAAATTCTCTGATGGTTCCAACATCTGTGTCATATCTGAGTCTGATTATATTAGTTGCTTTGTTGCTGGGCACTGCATTGTTTTCTTGTTGCTTTTTCACATGACTCATAATTTTTGTGGAAAGCCAGGCCTTTTGTGTGGGTCAACAGACACTGAAGTTTCTATGCCTGGAAACGGTTTTTCCTTTGGTTAAGCCTGTAGTTTGGCTTAGAGTCAATCTAGATAAGAATTTAGTTGGGATTGGGGTCTGTCGCTGCTATAGTTACTCCAAGTGCCTCACAGACTTTAAATTTCTCTAGTAATGCCTTGTATTTAAAGTAGAGGCTAATTTTCCAGAGAGTTTCTCCTCGATGACTTCTGCAACCTCAGCTTTAGGTCTTCCCTTTGTGCTGCCCTCAAGAGAGGGTCTCTCTCTATGCCTTTGCCCCATCCTAGCAGAATTCCGCTGCTATTTGCTACTTGAAGCTTGTTGCATGGTGGTTAGAGGCAGGAGGGCATGCACTGCTTTTCTGATTAGCCCCAGTTTCAGGCAGGCACTATGTCCCTGGGGATATGGCCTTCTCTGTAGCCTTGCCCTTCCTCCAGCTCTAATTGTGAGCCCGGGATGCCTTAGAAATCCCTCCCATACTCCCCTCCTCTACTGAAGTTTTTGTTCCAGGGGGAGATAAGAAAAGAATGATCTGGGCAGGGCTCCCTGAACTTCCCTCAGCAGCTGCTGTTCCCTCCCCGAGGCCTGCACCATGAGGACACTTGCACAGGAATCTCTGCCAATCTTTTGTGAGCACCCACTGAGGTTTGTGGAGAGTGAATGTGAATTCCATCTATGTCTGTAGCCTCAGGGACTCCCCACTCTCTCCCCACTCACACTTGTCAACAGTTCTAGGTGAAGTCTTCTTACCAGCGTCTGTCTGGGTCTGCCCCAGGGAGGCAAGTGTAGTCACTCTGTCTCTCCCTGCAGGTTATCTCTCCCCTTACAGTTCGCTTTGGTTGGTTTCCCTGACACCTCAGTTCTCTGGTGGTTTCAAAAAACAGTCATGAACTTACGGTTTGTCTATTTTTTGTTGTTGTTGTAAGGATGGGAGTGAGAGTCTTTCCAGCTCTCTGTATCCTGAACAGAAACCGACAATCTCTCCAATTCGAATTGAGTATTATAGGTTTCATACCTAAATCCTTTAATTTATATTTGTACCTCTTTTACACTGAAAATCTTGGTTCTATATGACGTTAACAAAAATTACTTATTTATTTTATATTATCACATATAATATTTTCAAAATAATAACACCAACATTATCAATAGTAAGCCCACTGAATGCAATTTAAGGTGTGTGTGCATGTGTGTGTGTGTGTGTGTGTGTGTGTGTGTGTGTGTGTGTGTGTTGTCCTGGGAATGTATAACCAAAATTCTGTTTTAAAGTCCCTTGAAATAATTCTTTTCTGTGTGATTATGCTGTTGGCTTGGTAATCAGTTAGGTTCATAGGCTTCTGTTGGTTTTCAGGTTTTAGGGATTGCTTTTTTCCCTTTCGATTTAACGCTTTGAAAGTGTGTAAG
>RJWJ010009161.1:0-50878 GCA_004363605.1 Indri indri
AAATTTTGCTATTAATTAAAAGAGCAGTATTCGAGGCACTTGGCCTTGGCCTGAATGGTTGAAGAGGTTGTGATTTGCTTGGACACTCCCTGCTCCTCCCACCCCAGGGTCCCTGACCGCCCCCAGCCTCTGCGAGTCAGACTTCTGGCCCTGCCTCCCCTTCTTGGGCCCACACGCTTTCAGGGTGTCTCCATCCCATGGCTGGAAGGGCCTTCTGGGTCCTCCAGCCACTGCCCTGAGGCCCTAGGGAGGTGAAGTGACTTGTCCAGGGTCTGCAGCAAGTTAGCGATACACCAGGACATGGAGCCGCATCCCCAGGCTTCCCCAGGTGTGTCCGACTGTCACTGGGTCCATCTGTCTGGACTGGCCTCCCTGCCCCGCAGACCAGCTCCCACCTCCAGAGCCCTGCTCTGAAGGACAGAGACGGCGTTTTCTGCTCCCACCTGCCCCTCAGGGCCAGCACGGTTGGGCCCCCGTGGGTGCTCGTGCAATACTTGCTGACCTGCTGGAAGCTGCAGAAGCCCGCGGGCCCCCCACTCTCGTGGTCTGCAAGCGCTGCCGGGAACAGGAAGGGCGGCCACGTGGGTCTTCCCAGACTTCGACGCCCTAACGAGCGTCCCCAAACACCTCTTCCCAGCCTCCCGGTCTGGCTTGGCACCGAGGCTGGCAGGCGCAGAGTGGCGCTTGGGAACAACGCTCGGGGCAGTGGGGGACATGGAAAGGGCCACTGACCTGCGCGTCCAGAGGGCAGGAAGTTGGTGAGGGGAGCCCCTGCCTGGCCGCAGCCCCCAAAACTCTCTGAATGCCTCCTTTTCCCACTGCTCTGTCCTCAGGGCACAGGTCTGACCACACTCTTGACTGCAGGTCCCTTCCAGGGGAGGACCCCAGATGCTGACCCCACACCACGCGGATCTGCGGGTCCTCGGATACTCAGAGACCAGCGGCCTGCACGCAGCCCCTGGGGTCTGGCCAAATCCCCGCTCATGCTTTCCTCCACAGGCCAGGGCAGGTCCTGTGTCCTGCACCTGTGTGGCCTCTCAGACACATTTGCACGTGATTTCACACACGTGTACACACACAAGTGTAGATGCACGTATGTGAGGACAGAAAAGCGAGGTGCAGAGCAGTGTGTGGAGTCTGCCATGGGGTGGGAACAGGGCCCCTACATGTCTGCTTTGAAAGCATCAGGCCGTCTCTGGACTGAGGGTGCAGTGGGGGATTGGGACGGGGTGGCTGCTGGTCGGGGGACAAGGGACTCTCACTCTTCTCTGCTGCACCTTTGGAATTCTGCGCTGTGGCCATGTGTATGCTGTCTTTTCACAAATAAGCTGTAACTCAAAGTGTCAGTCCAGGAGCCCCCACCCCCTCAAGTCCCTGCTGGGTCTCCCTGTGTCTCCACTCTCGGCTCTGTGGGCTCTGGAGGAGGTGGCCCCGCCAGCTTTGCCCAGCTTGCACCTCCCAGCTCTACAGGGGTCTGGTTTCGGGGCTGATCTGGGATTCCCAGGGCCTTCCCATGAGCTCCGGCCTGCTGGAGCACACTGCCCTTCCTCCCTCTTTCCCCGCGGACCCCCGCCCCCAGGGTAGGGGCTGGAATGTTCCCTCCTAAGGTCTCCCAGCTACCCCCTTCCAGATCAGGCCCAGGAAAGCCCCTTGGTGCTGTCCCTGAGAGGCTTTCGGGATGTCTTTCCATCCACTCGATAGTGAGGCCCACACGGCCAGGCCTGGTCTGTCCTGTCCCTGGTGTCCCTGGTACCTGGCGCAAAAGACAGAATGATGTAGATGCAGAAATTAGACACCTGCCCCGAGGAGAGGTGCCCCTTCAGCTGCCTGTGGGTACAGCTCCTGTAGGTGGGGACACGAGGCCGCGCAGCCCCGCCCACCCCCAGTCCAGTGGACGAGTCCTCAACTCAGGAGACCCCAGGGTGGCCGGAACCCAGGGAACAGGCCCTTGAAGAACCGGCAGACGTTTCCCAGGCCGGGCAGGCAGGAAAGGGTGTGGGGAATGCTGCAGACAAGGCCTGGGAGGAGCGGCATGTGTGAGCAGGGTGTGTGTGTCCCACCCGATGATGCCAGCTCCGCGGTAACGCATTGGCTCCTGGAAATCGGCTGAGTGGGAGTGTTTACACCACAGACATTGGCAAACGCTACAAACCAAGGTTTGTTCTTGTGTGTGTGTGTGTTTTCTCAAGCGAGTTTTCCAGCACATGCTACCTAGAAACAGAAGGAAGAGCCAGCTACCTGAACCCTAACCTAACCCTAACCCTAACCCCACAGGAAAGGGAGGGGAGGCATCACTATTTAAGGGGTGCAAGAACCTGCCAGAAAGGGTCTTGTGCCGGGCACGTGCTCTTTTCTCATAAAGGTTGGGGTGGTTCGTGGCTTCCATCAGATTCTCAGAGGCACCCCGACCCAGGGAAGGTTCAGGCTGTCGCTGCTGTGGCCAGCACCCCGGCGGGCAGGGGTGACCTACGGACCTGCCGCAAGGGCCCCTTCTCCCACCCCGCACTGTCGCAGCTGCGCGATCCGAGCCCGTCTGGCTCCCCTGTGTACGTCTGGTCGGCAGTTCCAGCCTTCCCGCCAGAGAACTTTCCCAGCGAACTTGGCCAGGGCTGAACTCAAAGTCACTTCAGGGTAGTTTTGACTGATTAAAAAGAAAGAAAGAAAGAAAAGAAAAAGAAAGAAAAAAAGAAAGAAAGGGTGCCGGGAGCGGGGGACAACCTGAGCAGGCACTTCGCAATTATCCTTTGAAATTAGAATATTCAAGCAGATGTTTCTGCTTTCATCCTGTCCTGCTCTCTCTCCAATCCAGTGAAATTAGTTCCAAAGTCATTATTCGCCTAATCACACTAATAGTTTAACATCCGATCTGCCCTCTGTCTGGCCGGGGAGGGGCAGCCGAAAGCCCCCTTTTAGCACTTCCTCCCCACTGATCCCTAATTAAGTGGCCTCTGTTCTAGCACAAGTTAAATATTGCAGTTGACTTTATTTTCTTTCTCCTGGTCCTCCGGGTCCCGAGATGGGGGAGATAAAGTGAAACACATTTCTTCCCGGGAAGGAGGAAGGGACACGGAGCTGCCTCTCTGGAAATGCGGCCCATCAATCATAAGCTGATTACAAATTCGTCACCTTGAATCAATTTCTGTTCACAAGTTCAAAAGGCACCGTGAGCTCGGGGCTATCTGGAATATTCTACATGTGGAGAGGATTAACATTTGCTCGAATTCCTCCCGAGGAGGAGACCAGCATGGCGCTGGGGGGGGAGGCGAGTTCAAGAGGCGGATTGCATTAACCTCGCCGGGCCTCGCCGGGCACTCCTGCCCCGGTGCCCTCTCCGCGGTGTGGGCAAGGCGGCCGGCAGGGTCCCAGATCTGGTGCGCAGCCAACCTGGGGTCAGGAGAGGAAGAGACAAAAATTATCTTGTCCGATGGAGTCAAAGCACATTGCAGCATAAATTCTTATGTACGGAATTTTCCTTAAAACAATTTTAAAAGAGGCACTTAGAGTGTGTGTGTGAGGGAGAGAAAGGGGGAAGGGATGGAGGAGAGAGGGGAAACCGTTACCAGATGGGGTGTTAGGCCAGATATTTCCCTGCAGACCCCCAAGCTCACCCCCAAGTCCCTAGGAGAAGGCTTCAGGCTCCCTGCCCCTTCCAGAACTCAAGGGGGAAGTCTTGGGGGGGTCCTGAGGTTTGGCCAGAGCGGTCAGCTTTGGAACAAGCCAGGCCTCCAAAATGCCCTCCCCTAAATCAGGAGGGTGGGGCGGGATGGGTTGGAGAAGGAGGGAAGCCCCATTTTAGCACCCCCCACTGACACCAGGTCAGATGTAGCTTTGAGAGCATTACCACATTCTTAGAAAAGAAAAAGAGAGAGACGCTGGTGCTGTGGCCATGGGGCTATATCCCTCCCCACCCCACCCGATGGGCTCCCAGGGAACAGAGCGCACCGAGCACCTGCCCCTCTGCTCATGGGGCCTGTACCCAGGCAGCTCCCTCCAGGCCCAGGGAAGCGGGAGGAGCCAAGTGTAGACACCCTCAGAGGTGGGGGCCCAGGTCCTCGCTGTTCAGATGTGGACACAGAGACCTGGGGCGGGGGGTGTCTCACAGTCAGTAGAGGTCATTCTTTGAGCGAAGGAGCAAGACAGGCCCCCTGGGCCTCAGCCAAGCCCCAGCTCTGCCTCCCTGCCTGTGGCTGCAGAATTCACACCGCTCCCCTTGCAAAATCTACTCTCCAGATGCGGAGATGTTCCACGGTTTCTGAGATTGACACAGCCGACATTCACAGAACTGGTGTCCGGGAGCCAGCTCTGTTGTCAGAGCAGACGGTGGGTGAAACGGGTGAGCGTGTCTCCCAAGAACAGAAGAAAAGTGGGTGCTGCTCTGGTGGGGCGTCTGGACAGAGGGTGCTGCCCGGCTCAGATGGACCTGCCAGGTTTCTCTCTAGACTGCACCTGCCCTGTTTGTCGCCAGAGTGCACAGTGCCCAGGGAGAGCAGGTGCCACCATCGATGCCCGGGTGCTGGCCGTGCCAGAGGCACAGTGGTCGGCAGGCAGGTGGCCAGGTCCCTCCATCTAGACACGACCCCCAAGTCCAGACTTGATGAGGGAGCAGGTGCCTCCGGGAGGAAGGTGGGGACCAGGGAAGGCAGAGGGAATGGCCCAGGCAACAGCTGGGCCCAGGGAAAGTATGGCGCTTTCCGGCAACTGAAAGATGTTTACTGGGGAGCAGGGTCTGTGGGAACAGTGCATCATCGGGCGAATCTCGGCGCCGTCATCGGGACTGTGGTGGGCACAGTCACAGTGTGTGGGAGATGCCCAGCGCGAGCCAGGTACAGCCCTTTCTTCCTCCCGGGAAGATGGTCATGGAGGATCCCGTGGGTGGAGGCCGGGCCCTGAGTGGGGCCAGGCGCGCTGAACGCCCCGACGAGCCCCACGGAGGGAGATGCGGCCGAAACTCGCAGGCCCCGCCCTACTGCTGTCTCAGAGTCTGATTTCCTTCTGTTGATTTGCGTTGTTTTCCCATAATTCTCAAGTTAATTTCTTTACAAAATGACAATCACAGAATATCCCAGACGGTGGGGACCTGAGCACTGGCACCGCTGCTCACAAGCCCAGGAGCTGCCGCAGCTGCCGCTCTGCCTACCGGGAACGACACTCCCGCCAGAGGGTGGTCATGGGAACTTATGGGGGACTTCAGAGGTCAGCGCGGCCCATCTTGGGAGAGCTCAAGTGTCCGGGCTCCTCTGGCCCCGGCCGGGCGAGCTGGGAGGAGCAGGAAGCCCCGGCCTGTGTGTGGGGTGTCCCAGATGAGCTGGGGCGGGGGTCTGGCATGGCAGGGGACCCACTAGCTCTGGTCCCCCGCTCTGGCCGGGAGGTGTGGACACCTGGCCAGCACACAGTGCCCGGGACACATTTCTCCACTCGCTTCGTGTGCTTCCTTCCCTGACAACCATCACGCTCTGTCATGTGAGCCCCGCCCAGCTCGTCGGGCAGCCCTCCCACCAAAGGAAAGGTGGTACCGCTCTCTGTCCCTTCGCAGAGCCAAGACGGCCGACATCCTATGGTCCAGTGACTGCTGAGGCACTTCCTGCCTTGGTGGCCACTGTGTGGGGTCCTCCGCACCGCGGGAGACTCTTTCCCTCTGGGCGTCAGGGTCGGGAAAGGCTGAATAGCTCCTGCACAGGGCTGTGTTTTCCTTGGGGATTTATTGCCTTGGCTGCTGGGAACCTTACAACTGTATTCGCAGCTCCCCCAGCAGAAGTCCGGGCCAAATGTTGCTTACTGGGGGTTTGTTTCTCCCGTCCTGTTCCCCTGTGCCCTCTGCCCCTGCTGTCCATGATACTACCCTGTGTGTCACACGGGTTTCTGTGCCCAGCTGTTCGAGGATGAGGACAGGATAGATGCTTGTTGGCAGGTGGACACAGAGATAGAGACAGAACTGCCAGCGGCCACCAGTTAATTTCTTTATAAAGTGACGATAAGGAAATATCCGTGCCCTTTTCCTCCTGCCTCACGGTAGGGGAGCTAGGCCCTGGGATCCACCCAGGGCCTGCCTGGGACCAGGCAGTGGGGATGGGTGAAGACCAAGATGTGGCCCAGCAGGGTCGCAGGCTGGTGGGAGGTTCTGTGAGGCATAGGGGTGGGGTCACACTTGTGGGGTCTGCCTGGCCCCACTTGCCAGCAGCCCGGCAAGGCATCAGGGGCGGAGGCTGCCAGGGTCATCCATCTGGGCGGGGCAGAGGCTGACGGGGGGAGCCTGAAGGGGATGTGCCTGGAAAGCCGAACCACAACACCCCTGGGCGAGGGGACAGTCTGACGGGCGTGGTCCCAGTGCTGCAAGGTCATGTGCCTATTTCTGCATGTGCTCAGTGAGGGTGGTGGGTGGCTTAGTGGCTCTTTCTTGGCCCCACCACCTTCTGACCCCTGACACCTGCTGACTCACCAGCTGCGCCCCACCCCCGCCCCAAGGGGGTGCAGAACATGTTAAACTGTGTGAGCCTCTGTCTGCACATCTCCTGTGCACATAACGGGTCGGTATAGACCCAGCCAGTGTGAGGCCCCAGGGCACAGGCCGATGCCTGTGCACCAGGAGGGGCCGAGGAGGCCTCGGGAGCTCATGCACAGGAGCCTGGGGGGGGTTTGTTGAGACCAGCTGGCCTGGAGCTCAGGGCCCACCCGAGGTGCCCTGAAGTGGAGAGCAGAGTGGGTCACCCATGCCTGTCTTGGGCGGGGGGTGGTCTAGGACCGCTGGTGGCCGGGGCTGGAAGGGACTCCACAGCAGGCTCGGCCCAAACCCCTGTCCCCAGGTGCCCTGCCTAAGGTTCTGCAGCGGGAGCTCACTGCCCTTCCAGGCCGTCCCTGCATCCTCCTCGCTGAGCGGCATCTCCCAGCCCCAGCCCTGGTCCCCCCACCCCCCAGGTCTCCAGGCACCTCTCCATGCGCCTCCCACACTGCACGGGCAGGACCAGGGGGGCCGACTTTGCAGAGCCCCCAAGAGAACCTGGCCTGACACGAAGGTTTCCAGTGACATCTGAAGCACACCAACGACGTGCTGCCCTGGCCAGCTTTCTGCTGCACTTGCCTGTGTAAAGAGCTCTTGGCTTGGGGTCAGCTGACCCCTGTTCCTGTCTAGCCTGCCACCAAGCACTCTGTACCCTGGGGCAGCCACTTAACCCCTGGCCTGTGGCACTGGGGCTCAGAGGGTCTGCGGCCACCCACCTCGCACGCAGCTCAAGGAGCAGACTTGGGAGGGGGAGTCCCAGTGGACACACCAGACGTCACCCATGTTCAAAACAGTGGCCCTACCTTCTCCACCTGGGCCCAGACATGGGAAAGGAAGCCCACCAAGGCTGCTGCAAGGGTGGGGAGGGGGGGTAATGTATCTCATTCCCAGCCACCCTCACTGCTACCTGCTCCTAGAGACGAGAGAGTCAGGCAGATTTCCCTGAAAGTTGGGGTGTGAGACATGTCCAAGTCCTAACACCCCATACCTGTGATTGGAGCCTTATTTGAAAGTAGGGTCTTTGCAGATGGCATTAAGTTTAGGGCCCCCCCGGATTCGGGGGGCCCTAAATCCAACGACTGGTGTCCTGATAAGAAAAGGAACATTTGCATGTGGAGATAGGGAGAAGGAGCCACCGGGACCCAGACGCGCAGGCAAAGGCCACGTGTCCACAGAGGCAGAGGCTGGCGTGAGGCAGCCACAAGCTGAGGAACTCACGGATTGCTGGGAACCAGCAGCAGCCAGAAGAAGCCAGGAAGAATTCTAGTGGGTCGCAGAGGGACATCCGCACTTCTGTCCTCCGGAGTGTTGTTTTGAGCACCCAGTTTGTGGTGTTTCCTTACTGAGCCCTGGGAAGCTAATGCAATCTGGCTTCAAATTCTAGCCCTGCCACGTAACCCGCTGTGTGACCTTGGCCAACTTGCTTAGCCTCTCTGAGATTCAGTCTCCGTGTCAGAAAAATGGAGATGCAACAGGTCCCTCACAGGGGCCACGGAGTGGGACAAGATGCTTGAGCGTTAGAAAGCCTCCCTCTGGCTGGGTGGGGGAGGGCCTGCGGGAAACGGGGGATTGAGGGCTTCCTCCGGCCCCTTTGATGTGCCTCCGAGGGCACGTGAAACACTTGGAGCGGAGAAGTCGGGGCAGCAGAGCTCTGAGAAAGCTGCCCCCGGCAATTAGCTGGGGATCAGGTTTCTGCTCGGTCTCACGAGCCGAGTAGAAAAGCCAGGAGGGGCCGGGTCCCGGGCCGCACATCCCCTGGTTTCTCATGGCCACCCCACTCCGTGAGACTCTGCTTAGTAAATATTAATTTACCCTCAATTACTGATGACAGGTCGAGGGGGCCCTGCCCGAGCCGCAGGATGCGGCTGTGTCCTTCAAAGCCGGCACCCAGCAATTAGGCCTAATGGTGTCTGCGGCAGGAGGCCCATGTGGCCGGCTCCGGGGCCCCTCCTGGCGGCCCTGCTTTGGGGTCTAGAGAGCCACCTCCTCCCAGGGAGGACATGAACAAGATGCTGCCAGGGATGCGGGAGGTGGGGCCCGAGGATTCCTTGGAGCTGGTGGCCCTGGCTGTTTCCTACGGCAATTTCCCGCGGCTATGGGTAATTAGGGTGCGCCCGCCCCGTGCAGTGGGGTCCTAGGGCCGGGCATTTCCAGGGTTCGGCATTGGAGCAGGGAGAAGGTGTAGGAAGTGACAGCACGTTGTCACCACAGATGCTGGGGCAGGGAGCAGGCGGAGAGAGCAGCCACCACTTCCACACCTTGTGTGAGGGCCGCAGATTGCTCAACCCACTGGGCCTCAGTTTCCCCAGCTGTTAAGTGGGGTAACAGCCAGGTGGTCCTGAGGGTTGGATGAGACCAGGGCCCGAAGTTCGGACAGATGTCCAGCCCTCAACAGCAGGGATGATCACAACTTGAGTTTGATGTCCCAGAGTGTGAGCTGCGAGCGCAAGGAGGCCCGCCCCATGCCTGAGAATCCGCAGGGTTTGGGGAAAGGGAATCTGCTATACGCCGAGGCCAGCTGGGAGCATGATTGACGGCTTCAGAAAAATGAATCCAGGTGAACGGATCCAGGAGGCGAACGGAGTGGCCTTGGGATTTTTGTGAGAAGTTTTTCACACGGACCCCCAGCAACCCCACCCGCTTCCCGGGAAGGTGTCGGCTCTGGCTGCTGTAGCAGAGGACCTCAGACCCTCGGTTCTGGAGGCTGAAAGTCCACGCCCCGGGTGCTGACATGGTGGGCTCTGGGGAGGCCTCGGGTGGGAAGAGGGAGCTCTCTGGGTCTCCTTCGCCAGGGCACGAATCCCTTTCAGGGGGCCACACTCTCACGGCCTAGTCACCTCCCAAAGGCCCCACCTCCTAACATGTTCGCCTTGAGGACTAGAGTTTCGGCCTATGAACTTTGGAGACACAAACCTTCAGTTCACAGCAACAGGCTGTCTCAGACCCCAGAATTCACCTGCAGGTGAAGAATGTAGCCCCAAGATGGGCACCAGGAGATGGGGAGGTACTGGCCTGGGTCCTGGCTCCTGGTGGTGCTGGATGGCCCAGAGCACCTGAGTGAGACAGCTGTCCTGCGGCCATGTCCCTCCCACCCGCACCCTACCATGCCCTGCATCCTGGGACCTTGGTCTCCCCCACCCGTGACTGGGTGAACTCGAGGATACCTGACTCCTGTGTGGTTCGCACCTGGGCCCTGGAGTGGGCATCGCTCTACCCTTCCACCAGCTGCCGCTGCCTCTGGCAGCACCAGCATAGTCTGGAACATTCCGTATCCCAGGAAGTGGAAGAGCCAGGGCTTGGCCCCAGGAAGGGCACAGCAAACAGCACTCAGCTCTCCTGAGAGACCAGGACGCCAGGCTGAAGGCCACTCCCTCAACCTCTTGGGAAGGGAAGGAGGAGGAATGGAACGTTCTTGTGACGTGTGAGTTACATGTGCTGAATTACATCCCCTGAAACTCACATCCACCCAGAGCCCCAGAACATGGCCTTATTTGGAAACACGGTCTTTGCTGATGGCATGGAGGTGAAGGCAGAGACAAGGCCGCCCGGAGCAGGGTGGGCGCATGTCCCTGGCTGGCGTCCTTCCTAGGAAAGGAGGGGACACCGCAGCCACAGCCGAGGGACACCAGGGGCTACAGGAGCTGGAGGGGCGGGGAGGGCGTGGCCCTGTCACGGCGTGAAGGGGACTCCCGGCCCCCAGCATGGCGAGGGGATTGATGTCTGGCATTTGAAGCCCCCAGTCTGGGGTCACTTGTCAAGGCAGCCCTGAGAAATGGAGCCAGGAGATACAGAGCTACCCCCAGCCCTCCAAGGTCACCCTCAAGAGCCAGAGCCATGTCCAGAGGCCAAACCCTCTTCCCATCCCTGGACTGTGAGCACAGAGATCCCCACCAGCCTTGGCCCCTCGTCTCTGCTGGGTGGCGCGAGGCAAATGGCGGGAAGTGCTCAGTAGAAACGCGCGACTTCGCCAGAGACAGAATGTGTTGCAGGGCACCACTGTGGCTGACTCTCTGGGCTCAAGGGATTCTGAGCCCTGCGTAAGAATTGATCGGTTTGACCCCCACAACGCTCGAAGACAGCCTTTGCTGTCAGCCTTGTTTGACGGCCGGGGAAGCTGCGGCGCAGCAGGCGAGGTCACCTGCCAGCGAGCCCAGGTCTGCCCTTCACTTTCCTAATGCCCCTTGCAGCTGAGAAACTCAGCGTGGCCATCGCTGTGCGCGTGGATTAATACCAGTGAGAAGCTAACACTCCGTGACTAACCAGCAGGTGTTGCGGGGACCCCGCACAGGCGCTGGGGAGAATGCGCAGCCAGGGGAGGCTTTCTTCTCAGCAAAGGCCGCAAAGGGATCACATGGTTGGCTCTGAGGTCCCCCCAAGGGTGACATTTCTCTGGCCCATCGCCCCTGTGCGGTGAGAACTGTCGGGAGGGAGCAGACATCACTCCCAGTGCGGACGGCCAGGCTGGGCAGAGCGGCCCCGAGAAGTCGCAGACCCACTCCTGCAGGCTGGCACTCAGGCCCCACCCTGGGAGCGGAGCGGAGCTGACAGACGGCGGCCGCGTGGACAGAGCGGAGCGTAGCGACCATCAGAAGGTCAGGGTTAGCTCACAGAGTCACTGTTTCTGGATAATGCCCCTGCCCCGGGCTGCAGCAGTCAGAGCCGCACCCTGGCAGATGCCCCACTCTGGCCGTGGCAAGGCCTAGGCTGGGGTCCCCGGGAAGAACAGACTCTGAGACCAGGAGTGGGCAGCGCAGCAGGGGGAGCAGGATGCAGCACAGGAAGAGCTAAACGGACTGACAGACGCAGGGACTCCAGACAGCCAGGAGGTGTTTCTGGACAGGGCAGAAGGGGCACACACCGCCCCCCCACCCCGCCCTCCTGCCCTCCCCCAGGCCCAGTCCCCTCCCTTCCACTCCCACGGCTCCCTCACCTCCCTGGGAGAGCTTTGTCCTCGCCAGCGACCTCTCTGCACTCCGTCGTCCATGCTGCTGCGGGGCATGGCTGCCAAAGGCTGCTGGGATGTCCGGGCAAAGACGGCAGAGGCGAAAGAAGTTGGCTTTCTTCGCAGTGAGTGCAGCGAATAACGGAGCAGTGAAGCTGGTGGACGTTTGCCATGACCTACAGGCAGCGACTTCGTTTCCATGGGAGCAATCCAGGGCAACGTAGACCCGGAGATGGGGCCGGGGCGGGCTGACAATAACCTTGCCACCTCAGTCAGGGGTGAAGGGGCAGGAGGTCCCGCAGGAGCAATGGGGTCCCAAGAGCACACGCCCGCCATCTTTCGGAGATTACCCTTTTTAATGGTAAATGTTGATTTGGGAAAATGGCCACAGCTAAGGAATGGGAAAGAGGCGAATTAGGGAAGAAAGGCAAAAATATTGAAACAGTCACAGAGAGGACACTTGAGGGACAAACATGGCTCCACAGAGGTAGCTCGTGACCCTGAAGAGGAGGCCCCAGCAATGGAACGTAAGTTATGTTTTAAGATATAACAGGAGACAATTTCCCTGAGAGGACGGAAAGAATTTGCAAACTGAACAGCAGATTTTCCAGGGCCAGGTGTTGGAGAAGGACGTGGAAGAGAAAGAGATGCCTCAGGCCTCTGGGCAGCTCAAACAAGTTCGGCCATCGTCACACGACTCTACAGCCTCGGTCAACGCAACAAGACGCATTTCTGGAGGAAAGACCCGGGGGTGAAAAAGTCTGATTTAAAAATCAATCAGATGAGTTGCTCAAGTGACAGGCTGACATTACCAAATGCAAGGTAATCCCAGGCATGAGGAAGATGTACTCGACGATCAAGTCCAGCCAGGCAAAGACGAACGGAGAAGCTGTGGTATGAGGCAGCCGATGCTCGGTGCCAGAAGAGAGCAGAGCAAGGGCTACAGCGCCAAAGAGGGAAACTGAGGATTTCTCACCCCGCTGCGACAGGGACAAGCGATCTCCAGTGTACAAATATGCATGAATTCAGAAAATACAGACTTCGTGATCCTTCCTGTGGTAAAGATACTTATTTGGGAAAAAAAAACTACTAAAAAAATGATGAAAGTTTTTTAAATCTCAGGATTAGAGAAGTTAGGGTTAAACAGAAGGCTGAGGGTGAGCAATGAATTGAGATTCGTACATTAAATAACTGCGTGAATTAAGATTACAGAAGAGCTCATAGATGTTATGAACCTTAACAAAGTAAAACCAACAATACAATAAGCAAAGAGTCCTGGGATTTGGGTTGGGATTGCATTAATCTATAGATTGGGGTGGGCAAAATTTTTCTTAAAGAGCCAGATAGTTAAGTATTTTAGTTTTTGACGACTATGTGGTCTCTATGGCAAGTGGTTGTCTCTGCTTGGGCATGGCTGTGTTCTGACAAAACTTTATTTACAAAATAGGCATCTGGACTAAGGACCAGAGTTTGCCACCTCCTGCTGTAGATCAGTTTGGAGAAAAGAGACATCTTAGCAATACTGAGTCTTCCAATCCATAAATATAGTACGTCTCTCCATTTATATAGGTATTTAATTTCCCTCAGCAATGTTTTGAGTTTTTACGTAGAGGTCTCACATAACTTCCATTAAATGTATTTCTAACTATTTTTCTAACTCCAACTGATATTTACAATGGTTTTATTTCAACTTCCATTTTTTAGAAAATTCAACTTACAAGGCATTGCTTGTATGAAGAACTGTTATTGAGCTTTATATACTGACCTTGTTTCTTATAACCTTATAAAATTCAGTCATTAAATCTAGCTGATTTTTGAAGATTCCCTATGGATTTCTCTATAGACAATCATGCTGCTGTAAATAAAGACAGCACGTTTTTTCTTTCCAAAATGCATGCCTTTAAAAAAAAAGTTCTCTTCTTTCCTTATTGAATTGGCTAAGACTTCCTGCACAATAGTGAATCATGTGACTGAGCAGATCTCTTGTTTTGTCCTCAATAATTGGGGGAATAACATTCAGTCGCTCACCATTAAGTATGATGCCATCTGTAGGTTTTTCATAGGTGTCCCTTACTGAATCAGAGAATATTTTCTATTCTTGGTTTACTGAGAGTTCTTATCATGAATCAAGTTTTAAAGAATGGGTATTGCAGCATCATTTTTCTGCCTTGGTTAAAATCATCATATGATAGTCTCCTTATTCTGCTAATGTGGCAAATTGCATTATTTTTGAATCTTGAACCAACCTTGCATTCCTGGGATAAACCCCTCTATTTATGATACACTATTTTTCTTGTGTACAGTTGAATTCCATTTGCTAATATTTTGTTTAATGTTCTTGCGTCTAAGCTCATAAAAGATATTGGTCTAGCTTTTTTCTTGTAATTTGTCTAGTTATGGTATCTGAATGATATTGCCTCAAAAAATTAGTTTTTAAGCATTCCTTTCTCTTGCTCCATTTTCCCAAAGAAGCTGTGTTACAGTGATATTTCTTTCTTTTAAGTTTGATAAAAATCACCAGTGAAATCATCTGGACCTGGAGTTTTCTTCGTAGAAAGATATTTAATTAAAAAATCGAATTTTTTCAATAGTTGTAGAGTTATTCAGAATTTCTGTGTCTTTTTGAGTTAGTTTTGATAACATGTAGTTTTCAAGGGTTCTGTGCATTTCATCTAAGTTATCAAATTTATTGGCAGAAGACTGTCCATAATATGCCCTTATTATCTTTCTAATGACTGTAGGATCTGTAGTAATATTTTCTTTTCATTTTTGATGTTGATAAATTGTGTTTTTCCTTTTTTATTGATTAGTCTTGTTAGAATTTAGCAAATGAATTTTATAATTTTTAAAGAACAAGCTCTTGGCTTTATTAATTTTCTCTTGTTTATTTTCTATTTCATTTATTCCTTATCTATATTACTGCCCTTTTTCTACTTCGAGTTTACTTGTCTCTCTCTCTCTTTTTTTTGTTTTATAGTGGAAACAGCTCAGTTTTAAACCGTTTTTCTTTTCCAATTTAGGTATTTAATAAAATTAATTCCACTATAAGAATTTTTAGCTATAGCCTGCAAAGTTTGAAATGTTATGTTTTTGTGATAATTTATATTAAAATAATTTCTAATTTTCCTGGTGAATTATTTCTTGACCCATGGTTTATTTAGAAGCCTGGCATTTAGTTTCCAAATACTTGGGGATTTTCTAGGTATCTTATTTTCATTGATTTCTCACTTACTTTTGCTATGGTCAGAGTGTACACCTAGTGAAATTTCAATCTTTTGAAGTTTGTGGAGACTTATTTTTCATTCCAGAATATGGTCTATCTTGGTGAACGTTCTATGTACACTGGAAAGACAGTGCATTCTGCAGTTGCTGGGTGTCGTATTCTGTGATATCCATGGACAAGGCGGGTAGTGTTGTTGAAGCTTCTACATCTCGCTAATTTTTCTCTACCTGTTGAATAGATGAGAGAGAGAGGTGTAAAATCTTTAATTATTACTGTGGATTAGTCTATTTCTTTTCTTTCTTCCTTATTAGATACACGCTTATTTTGGATTGTCTTGTTTTCTTGTGGAATTGCTTCTTTTATCTTTATAAAATGCCCCTGTTTATCTTTTAAAATCTTTGTCTAATATTGGCAGAGCCACAAAACTTACCAGTATTGAGGTATGAGTGAAATATTTTTTCCAATTGTTTACTTTCAAATTATTTGTACTTTTTATTTAAAGTGAATCTCTTGTAGGCAGAATATTGTTTGATCTTACTTTTTTGTTCAGTCTGACTACCTCTGGCTCTTACATTTATATTTAATATACTTATTTACATTTAATATAATTATTGATACAGTTGAGTTTAAGCTGCCATATTTTGCCATATGTCTCATCAAACTCTGTTTTCGTTCCTCTGTTTCTCCTTTAGTTTGGACTAATTAAATATGTTTAGTACTCTGTTTTGATTTTTATCTTGGCTTTTTAAAAATTTGTCTTTGGATTTTTTTGAGTGATTTCTCTAGGGATTACTACATACACCCTTAACTTAATCAGAATCTCTTTGGCATTAATACCGGACCATTTCACATACGATGTGAGACTCTTACAGCAGTGAGAGTCCATTTACTTCCCTCTGCTTTGCACCGTTGTTGTTATATGTTTCACTTCTGTACACACCGATGCCCCACACAATGCTATTTGTGTTGCTTTGAACCTACACTGCCCAAAAAATCAAAGACTCAGTTCCTAGGCACTGTAGCCGTGTTCTCAAGTGCCCCGTGGTCCGCTATGACCGGTGACCGACTCGGGAACAGCACAGGTGAGAGCATTTCCATCACTGCTGACAGTGACATTGGTGGACCTGCTTAAGTAACTGTCCTTCAAAGGCACTGAAAAGTGAAAGATGGTCTTATTTGTCCAAGTGTGACTCTTTCCTTTTTCCCGCAGTTCCAAGTTGTCATTCACTGTCCCTTCCCTTCCACCAGAAAAGCTTCCTGCCTCATTTCCCGAGGTGCACATCCGCTGACGAGTTCTCTCAGTGTTGCTGATCCGAGAATGTCTTTCTTAAGGGCGATTTTGATGGGTTATAGTCGAGGGTCATGGACTCTTCTTTCTTCTTTCTTCTTTTCAAGGTGCTGCTCCTCTCCGGCCTCCCGGATTCCGCTGCGCAGTTGCCGGCGATCTCACTGCCGCTGCTACAGCAGTGTGTTCTTTCGGGTTAGCTGATTTGGAGAGTTTCCTTTTTCTCTCTTCCTCCCCCGCTCCCCCCAACGGTTTGCCTGTAACACGCCTAGGTGGTTCTCTCGGGCTCGCTGAGCTTCTTGGATGTGTAGACTGAGGTTCTTCACTAAATTCGGTAAAAGTTCAACTATTTCTTTCATGCTATTCTGTTCCATTCTTTCCCTCTTTCCCCGCTGGAACCTTACTCGCACACGTGTTAGACCATTTCTGTTGTTCACTGGTGCTCTGTTATTTTTCTCAATGTTTTCCCCACCTGTTTTCCAATGCTCCAAACCTTTCCTTTGCAGCCTCTACACTGCTGATACTCCTCTCCGTCGAACTTTACTCGTATGACCTAATTATACTTGTACTTTTCATCGTGGAATTTCCGTTCTCAGCTGGCAAAAAGATCCGTTTGGGTATTTTGTGTGTGTGCTCATTTTGCTGCTGAGATTCCCTTCGCACTTTGTGAAAAGTTACCCAGGGCCTCTTGGACTGACGGTTGGAAACACCACAGCAACGTCTCTCACAGTCTCTGGAGCCAGTCGGGCCACAATATTGCGCCGTTTCAGGGGCTCCAGATTTTATAAAAATTTTAGTTAAAAAAAAAAAAAAAGGATTTTGACGTGTCCAAAGGTGTTCCCAGGTCTCCCGGGGCCTTGAGGAACAGGCAGCACGTGGGCCAGGTGTTCTGGAGGTGTGCCGAGTACTCTCCGTCTGTGACATCGACCACTGGCTCGCCTCCGTCCTGCGAGATTCCCAAAAGGACCTTCACCGAGATTCCCCCTTGGAAATTCCAGCCCAGAGTCTGTGTCTAGGCACACAAGCTTGTTAGTAAATAATCCTGATTTGAAGCCGCTCTTTATTTTTATTAATATCTGTCACTCGACAGATATTTTTGAATGGATGAATAAAATCAGGAAAGAATCGATGAATACATAATTAACTGATTCAAAATGATTTAAAAAGCAAGTCCTGTTGCATTAAAAAAATTACCAAATGGTTCTTACCTTGAATACCACAGCCTTTGCTGTGGCGTTCCTTGCTGTCACAGCAGAACCCTGGGTCTCAGAACTCTGGCCCTGCCGCCTGGCAGACAGTAGACGCTCAATAAACACTTGTCCAATAAAAAAATGAGTGGTTAACCTTCAGCAGCACAGATTCAGCAGTGGCACCAAGAACGGACGTCTGGGTGCTTTCTGAATTGGAATGGAAGCCCTCATGGCCCGCCCAGCAAACCCCGCCCGAGGAGCAGAAATGGGCTCTGAACCCCTGAGCTGACCCAGTCCCTACCCCACCGTGGAGGGAGGAGGTGTCTCCACCACACGTTCCCTTGTCTCTGCTGCCGGGTCCGCCTCACCCCTCGAGGATGGGGGTTTGACCAGGGCCTGGCCCAAAATGAGTCTCGAGAAAGGAGCTCATAGATACACTATGACAGTTAGGTTTGGACCACAGACAGCACCACACGTCCAAATGGGAGTATGTGCTGTTTTACAAAATCTGGAGAAATGAATGAATATTGTTAAAAAAAATTTTTTGGATCCAAATCTACTGAAACGCAAAATATAATAAAATGCTATTAATAAGCATATAAATATATAAAACAAATATGCAGTTAATACATTTGTTAAACATAAATTTATTTATTGCTTGTAAAAATTTTGTGTTTAAATATTATATCTAAATATGTAATATGTATATATAAATGTATATTGCATATATAATGCATACACAACATATAAATATACTATTTATTTATTTCCCTCCACCCTGGGAAGATGTCTGGTAATTCCACCAGTTTCCCCTGGTTTAACTTTACTGACTGGAGGATCTGTCACGTGTAACTTGGAGACGCAAACCTTGGACGCGTTCACCAGGAGGCAGCTGTCTCACTGGTGCTACGTGTACAGAGGTAAGTGCGAAACAGAAAGCTGACACCACACGGATGTTAGAAGCGAACTGTTTGGTTAAGTCTTGTCTGAATTATCAGTTACATAGTAAGGAAGGTGTTTTCTTTGCCTGCAGAAGCTGTCATTCTGTGTGGTTAGTCGCCATTGACAAGAGACCAGATACTTCTCGGTGGCAATTGAAAACCAACATTTTTCTTATTTAAGATGATTGGAATGACGGATGCATAAATCACAACATATGAAATTCTCCCATAAGTTAGACCCGTTAATATTAAACGTTCGTTCAAATTTCTTGACAACCACTGCATGTGGCGCAGCTGAACCGTTAGCTTGTGCTAACACGGGCCTTTTGTGAGATGCTGATCTCACCTTGGCCCCTGCAGCGCTGTCTTGAAGCTACAAGGCCAAGAAACTTAAATGAGAGGTGATTAAGAAGCATTGATTTCATCAATAATTTATGGCATGTGGCAATCACTTGGGCTTCTTCCAGATTTTTGCAAAGAAAATGAAAGGGCTTGGTTAATCATGCGAATGGTTATCTTTGGAGGGGGAGTGAGGAGGTGGTTGTTTGCATTGGTTTGTTCAGCTGCACTTTCTTGAGGTCACAAAACAGACCCATAACTTCCCTGAAGGAATCTAACTTTCAAAAATATAATTAAAAATGTGGAAAACAAGTTACTTCATTAGAATGTTAGTTAACAGTGAAAACAATTGGAAACAGCTTTAATATTATAGAGTACTCTTGTGAGAGAACACCACTCAGTCTGCCAAATTATGTCTGTGAGCATTTTGGTGACGGGAAAAATGTTAAACAGGTCACAAACTATGCAGCATATATTAGTATATCATTATAAAACATCACGGCTACAAATGTCTAGAAGGAGATTCACATATTTCACAGAAAAGTTGACGAATAATTATTGCTTCTCTTCTTTCTGCTCACACTGTAAGCCTGTATCGCTTTCAAAATTGGAAAAACAAAACTTTACTTTTTAAGTTTTTTTTTAATTAAATTGAGCTTGGGAAGCGGGGTGGTAAGAACCGGCTGCCTCCACTTGGAGGATGTGTGACCTCAGCTCCCGACCTCTCTCGATGCCCTGTGCGTCCCCACACCAGGACTGTCCTGGCAGTGACTGCTGAGTGAGCGGTTTGCATGCTCCAACCAAGGGTGTCACCTGGGGAAGACAGTGGCCGACTGCACAGAAGACAGGGCGGAGGTTGTGCCGGCCGCCGCACCCTGAGAAGCAGTGAGGTTGTTCTTCCCCCTGGCTGGAAACAAGAGCCAAAGCTTGGCACCGGGAGCGCCAGGCACCCCTGCTCTTTGCACAAACCCCGCCGCGTGTTCTCTCCCAGGCTCAGATGCGCCCACACAGCCTTTCTCCTTCTGTGAATGGCGGGGTCATGCTTGACTTTGAAGCTCTTGCCTTCTACTGACTGCACCCAGGAATCTGGGGCCACCAACGCGAATCAGAAAGCAGCACCCCACAACCGGCCTGCCGCAGAGGAGAAGGACTCAACAGAAGGGCACTGAGAGGTGGTCACCGTGCCAATGGGAGCCTGGAGCATGTGGGGTGGGGGACAGGGGACAGACAGGGCCCTATCTCCAAATTAGCCCTGCAGGCATGGGGGACCTGGGACAGCCCCTGTGGTGGGCATGTTCCTGATCCCTCTGGGGCTCAGGCCTTCAGCTGTGCAGAGCAGGACTGACTGTGCCACATTCCAGGAGCAGAGACCCGGGCTGGGCAGGGGCAGGCACACAGAGCCTCAGCCAGGCCCCTGGCGTGGGCCCCACAGCTCCCCTGAGTGCCGCAGGTACCACGAAGCACCCTCATCAGGGGTGCAGTCCAATGCGGCCTCTCGGGGGCAGGTGCTGGGCACGGAGAAGGGCACCAGCAGGGCTGAAGCAGGGCTGGTGCCCCATACTTGCGGTCACTCTTTGAACCCCAAGCACCCAGCACACCAGGAGAACAGCCTCGCCCAGCCCTGAGGGGTCCATCTGTACCTTGGTTTCCTCCTTCGAGGTGGCCTTGCCTACAAGTGCCGGTCCCTGCAGAGGACAGGGGAGCAGGGACAGCAAGGGTGCTCCAGGCTGGCCAGTCCTCCTCGCGGGCCCCAGGGCATCCCTGGGTGCTGGAGCCAGCGGGATGCCCCAGCTAACCCTAACCCTAACTCTAACCCTTCCTGTGGATCAGGCTGAAAGAACCTTGAGAGGGGTCCAGAGGAAGGATCTGAGGCCAAACTTGGATTGGGGCTGTGGACCTTCCTTAGGGAGTTGTTCCAGAATGTTCTCCACACACAGCCAGAGAGAATGAGAAGGAAGAGAAGAGAGAGAGGGAGGGAGGGAGGGGGTGTGAAGGAGGGAAGTATGGAGGAGGCGGGAAGGACAGAGAGGGAGAAACCAGGAAAGAGGAACAGAGGCAGAGACGCAGAGAGGACCGAGGGTCTCGAAGCCCAGTGACCAGGGTGGATGTTCCCCGTCTCAGCCCCTCCTCACTCCTGGGCGGGGCGTCTGTTCCTCCGACTCAAACCCTGCTGCGAGGAGTAACAATTCACTCGCACGTGTGGGACTTTACAGCTGCAAATTTCCTCCAACATGTGATTCTCATGGAATGCACAAACTAGTCCAAAGCCACTTGCCCAAAGTCACACGGTAGGTCAGGCTGCGATTAGAACACAGGCAAATCCCGACAACCCTCCTCGACACCTTGTTGACCCTCACCCGCGAGAACCCAACTCCCAGGCTCCCGAGGCGCTGTGATCTTGAGGGACAGCTGTGTAGCTTCTGGGGACAGCTGAAGTGGTGGGGACAGCCCCCGTGGTTTCCCACCCCATTTCTTTGCCTTTGGGCTGCATGGGTGCTGGGCACGCAGGGAGAGGCGGCCGGGCAGGTGCCAGGCCACGTGCAGGGCCAGGTTGTCCACTGGCTGGCGCCTGGTGTGTGGTCTGCAGGTCCTGCGGCCAGGTCCCCGTGATGGACCACCACGGGGCAGCCAGGCTCAGAGGGTCCGTGAGCAAGAGCAGAGCTACAGGAACGTGTGAGCCAGGTGGGGCCGCACCTCGCCTGTCGGGCACCTCCCGTCTTTGCTCAGTGAAAGGGCCCAAGGTTCCCAGGACCCTGCCCTCCCCCACGGGCCATCAGGCCTGGCCCCACTTCCCTTCAAAGCCACCTCTCATCACCCCGGCCACAGGGCAGACGGAGGCTGGTAAGAGACGAGGGGTGTGGGCAGGGGTCCTGCCTCCCCATAGTCCGTTCCCCCAACGTGACTGCAAACGCCCCACAGTACAGACATCCCAACACCACCCAGCACAGACCCCAGGAAACCCTCCCCACAGCCCTGGGCTCGGTCACTCCCTAGCCCTCGCTTAGTTCTCCTCCAGTGAAGCTGCGGAGGCCCAGATGGCACCGTGAGAGCCAGACGTCATCCCCGTGTGGGGAAAGTACCCATCTCGGCAGGCACTGGACGGGTACTTACAAATGAGTATTTAAGCAGGCCTCCCCCTCAACAGGCCACGGAAAGTCAACGGCCAGCTTGGCCGCACCAAGCACCTCTGGGGAATGGTTATTGCTGCCACACACACCTGTGTCCAGCTGCCCATAAAGCCATCAGATGGAAGCACCCCCTGCCATGCCTGAGGGAGTGGGGCTCCTGGGCTGACTGTCCCCCGGAGCAGAGAGGAGAGGCCTTAACCAGGATGTGATGGGGCAGCAAGCACCGAGGGCTCCCTGGAGGAGGTGATGGGTAGCTGAATCCCAGGCAGGACAGTGAGCTGGGCATGGGGATGGAGGGGCAAATTCCAGCAAAGGCCTGTAGGGGAAAAGGAGGTAGGTGGAAGGCCTGCCCTGTCCTGGATGAGGCTGCACCGCTGGGGACAGACCTGGGAGAAGGGATCTGCAAGGCACGGAGGCCTCCATGGAGGATGGGGCGTGCTGCTTTGTTCTGGTGCTGGTGGAGTGCAGCAGCCCCGCCAGGGCCACCGTGGACTGAGAGGACCGAGTTGGGGCTGGTCCCTCAGCACCTGCCTCCTCCTGCCAGGGGTGGGGACCCCCGCGGGGCTGGAGGTCAGAGTCTGGGCCTCTCCCAGGCTTCCCTTCCCACGTGCAGCAGGGACCTCTGGCCCCTGCACCAGGGGTCCCGGAGTTTGCTGTGGGCCGGAATTTCCAGAGCCTGCGGAGGACCTGCCACCTTCACCCCATGCTCCCTGCATGGACGTTTGCGGGTCCCTAACATCCTCCCGTGAGAGAGGTACCTGGAGTGGGCTGACTGCAGCTTTTAAACCTGCAGCAAGTGACCCTGGGCAGGCAGGTGAGAGACCTGGCCTCTGAGTCCCCTCACCTGTCAAGTGGGGATGCTGGTGGCACCTGGCCCGGGAAGCCGTGAGGATGAAATGAGAGCGCCGGCAAAACCCCAGAGCAGAGCTGCTGCTGTGAGACGCCCCGGCTCCCCGGTCTGGGCCGGCGTTCTTCACGTTTACCAGCTGTGGAGAAAGATGGAGTTTCCTTTCTTCAGAACAATACAAGTGAATTCACTCACCAGCAAAATCTATCAGGCTCTGCTGGACAGGGAACTTGTACCGCTTGGTGAGTGAGGCAGCCACACCCCTGCTGGGGGGCTCAGGCTGGCAAGCCAGGCAAGGCGGGAGACTCGGGGAGCTGCAGAGACGGCAGGGGTGCCCATGTGCATCCTCTGTTGGGCCTGAGCAGGTGCCCCAGGACGGCGACACAGAGAGCAGGGGAAGGGGTCGGAAAGCACCCAGGCAGGAGGGGAGGCTGCGCAGCTCAGACACAGCGGTCAGGGCCTCGTGGAGGGGTCCCCCTTGGGGGTGCAGCATGAAGGCGGTGAGGAGGGAGCATGTGCTGGAGGGCGGCCCAGGGCGGGGCTGGGGCACAGTGGCCAGCTCACCACGGGCTTGTACCCAGCTAGGAGGAGGAGCCTATGCAGGGCTTGGGGTGGAGGAGGGGCTTGCCCGACTAACAGCGACCCTTTAAGGGGACAGCGGCTCGCACTCGCACCGTGGGGACAGGCTGGAGCAAGGCCGCTGAGACGTGGTCAGATCTGCCCGTGGTGGGCAGGTGGAGCCACAGCCTTGGCGGGCCAGCCGTGGGTGCAGCGTGATGGTAATACTTGGGCCTGGGGCCAGACAGAGCAGGGAAGGCTGCAGACACCCCAGCCATGGCAGGTTCTGGAGGTGACGGCTCGGAGGATGCTGGGACCAAGCTCTGTGCCAGATCGGGGCCGGGAGAGCCCCATCTCGCACCTCTACCTGGTGCCCCTTCCTGGGGGCCGCCCCGAGCCTGAGACCAGGAAGAGCTGTGCTTCCTCCCAAAAGGAGCTTTTGAAAGACCCAGAGTTTTTGCACCTGGTGTGGGGACTAGCTCCTTTCTCACCCTCGCCCTGGTTGCTGGGAGGAGAGAAACCTGGGCCCTTCGTGTCAGGGACCATTTGCTGAAGTGGGTCACACCAGAACCAGGGCAGGTCCCTTGACCTTGTGTGACCTTTGCTCAAATGTCCTTGCTGTGTTAAAACCACATCCTCACTGTTTGGGTGCTACAGTCCACCTGTTTGGGTGCTACGATCCACCTGCTTCACTAAATTCATTTGTGTCTACAAGTAGTTTGATTCAATGACTGTTTAGTGGTAGAGAGAGCCCTGGCCAGCGTTACAGTCTGCCTTAGCCTGTGCCCACTGTGGGCGGCCAGCTGGGAGAGAGCCCAAGAGGCATGCAAGGCACATTCACCCGAGCCCAGAGAGAAGGTTCCAGAGCAGTGCCTTCGGTGTGTGGAGGGAGGGAACTGGGCGGCATCCTATTGACCATCTACTATGAATGTCATCTACATCTTCTTCCTTAATCCTCAACCAAGCTGAGAAGTAAGTGTTCTGTGCCCATTTTACAGATGAAGACGCTGAGGCTTGGGCACAATAAGAAACTTGCCCAGAGCTGCGCAGCCAGCACTGACCTCTGAACCTGAGTCTGCCCAAGTCCAGGTCCACACTCTCGGCCACGAGCACATGAATGGCTCACCTGGGGAGGCAGGTGGGCATGTTAGAGCAACACTGGACCTGGAGCAGCACAGCCGGGCTAGACCCCTGGCGCCCTGCAGGGAGGAAGGCGTGGGAGGCAGAGCGACGGCCCATCCTGGTCCCCGGAACTGTGGGTGTCTCAGGCTACCTGGCAAAGGGCAATGAAGGCTGTGTGTCAGCCGGCTCTGAGATGGGGATTATCCCGGTTATCGGGTGGACCCAGTGTCATTCCCAGGACCCCGCACTGTGGAGAGGGAGGCAGAATCGGAGGCAGAGCGAGGCGGCGTGAGAAGGACTCAACCCACCACTGCAGCTTTGAGGGTGGAGGGAGAGGCTGCGAGCCCAGGAATGCGGGCGGCTCTAGAGCTGGAAAAGGCACGAAACGGATTCTCCCCCAGAGCCCCGAGAGGAACACGGCCCTGCCGACACCTGACCCCCGCCCAGAGACCCTTGCTGGACTTCTATCCTCCAGCCTGTGAGGTGACAGATTGATACCGTTTGAGCCTCTAAGTCTACGGCAGTTTGTTGTGGCAGCCACGGGAAACTAGTATAATATTAATACTACAAAGGGATAAAAGTCGTTTCTCATAAGGCTGATGGGTGGTGGGCTGTCACAAAAAAGGTAGAGTGTCACAGACGGAGAAGGTGACAGTCCCTCCTCACGTCTGCCTGGACACCTCACTCTCACCGGCAGCCCATCTCTGCCCCGGCTCCATCGCTACGATGGTGGCTCGGAAGGGCTCTGTCTGTCGGCTCCTAGTTTATTTCAAAAGCGTGGAGTCCTGGGCCAGCTCCAGAGACCCCACCCCCTCTGCATCCCGTGTGGAGCCCTGAGACGAGCACGGTTGTTACTGCCCAAGACAAGAGTGGTCGTTTTGCACCAGAATCCCCTCGATGTGCCTCTGCCGCCCCGGAGTCCAGACCCACCAGCAATCCTCGGCATCATCCCTCGTGCAAAGCAATGCAGAGCCCACCTGCTCCTCCACCCCTTTGACCACCCTGTTCTGGAACTTTCAGAGCTGCTGTCAAAACCAGAGGCCCTACCAGGCTGGCTGAGAGCTCTGGAGAGCAACACAACCTGGGCGCTTGTCGGCGGGTCCGCTCTGGCAAGGTGCCCGGCTGGGCCTCCCCTGGCAGAGGGGCACGAGATGAAGAAGCAGCCCTTTGTGGTACACCTAAGGGGTCACAGGGCCCCAGTGCGTGGGGAGTGGGTGGGCCTGTTCCCCTGACCTGGAACTGTCCACTGACACGTGGCCAAGCGCATTGCGAGGAGCGACCCCCAGAATCCCTCAGAAGCAGGGAACTGAGGCAGGGGAGGGAGAAGCACTGAGAACAGAACATCAACAAGGGAGTCACCTCTGCGGGTGGCTGCGTCCCCAGATAGGCTGGCCCCGCGCGGGGCGTTCACTCCCAACATTCACTCCCAAGCCCACGCCATGCCGGCAGAGCTGCTCTCAGGGGATGCGTTCCCTGGCTTTCCTGGCCTGGCCTGCCGTGTGCTGAGTTTGCTTCCGAGGCCAGAGTGGGCTCTCAGGCAGAGGTGCAGAGGTTCGGGGTGGAAAGCTGCAGGCATGCGTGGGGTCTGACCACCACAGGAACCGGACGCACCGAGAGCTGGAGCCGGCAGCATTAGCAGGGGTGTCGGGTTCCTAATGCCAGATTCTCACTTTGGGCGGGCGCAGCTCCTTCTGAAGCTGAGGAGCCCTGCCCCCTCGACGACGACGACGGGGCACAGCTCTCCCACTCGCTCACCTGCGAGCTGCCAGGCGGTGCAGGGAAGGAGATGTGGGTTTTTCTGCTGTTGCCTCAAGGACAGTCCCCAAGATACAGAGATGTCTGTGAAGAGTCTTCCTCTGCTGTGACACTTTACGACCACACAGCTGGTAATCACAGCGGTCACCTCTGACAATGCAACAGGGCTGCTTCCAAGAACTTAACCACCCCATTCGTCCGGGGGGAAGAAATGAATGCTTTCCTAACAAGGGGCTATCTGGGAGCTGTGACAGGGCGCTGCCTGTGTCATTAACGACAATCAGACTGTTATTAATTTATATTCTGCCTCTTAAAGGAAAATCTTTCTGTGCAGAGACCATGAAGGAGCACCTTGCTGCTCATTTGCTCTCCAAATCTATCTAAATTATTCAGGCAGGCTAATGAATTTGTCTTGTCCAGCACTCTGACATATTGTCTAGACAGATCTCCGAGCGTTAATAGCAGAATAAATCCTGCAGCCTGGCCGGCCGGCCCGAACACACTTGCATGTAATTGCGCCGTTTCCTAGAGAGGCGCTTTCCTGGCTCAGAGGTGGGCGCGTGGGCCAGGATGTCCGGACACCTGCACATTTCTCCCTGGAGTCCTTTCTCCCACAGCTGGAACACTGGGCAGGGAGGTTCCCACTGAGGTCATCTGAGCACAATGCCAGGACACTTAGACAGTCTGCTGCACAGAAAGCATCCTCCACAGGAGTATGGGTGCACAGCCACTGGGTCCAGAAACGGCCGCAGTGGTGCCAGGCCAAGAGGGTGACTGCCAGCTATGAAAGGTTTCTGCTTGTCCTCAGTTTCCCCATCATGTCAGTCCAAGTGGCACTCATTACGCAGGCACCATGCTGAAGCTGTGACCCCCAGAATGTAGCCCAGCGCCTGCCTCCCTAAGTGTTGGGGAGTGACCAGCATCTTTGAGGCACCCAGGGTCTCCCCAAGCAGACCAAGGTGCAGAACAACCACGTAGGGCCACTCTCAGCCTTGGGGACAGCTTCACCCTACTCCCTACTGTGGTCTGGAACGAGTCCCGGATACTTGGCCCAGAGGCCCAGAAAGATGGTCTTGTGGGCTGAATTGTGCCCCCCAATTCCTGTATTGAAGTCCTCATCCCCAGGACCTCAGAGTGTTACTGTATTTGGAGACAGGGTCTTTAAAGAGGTGATTAAATTAAAATGAAGTCATTGAGGTGGGCCCTGATCCAATCTGACTGGAGTCCTCATAAGAAGAGGAGATGAGGACATAGACACGCACAGAGGGACCACCACGTGAGGACACAGGGAGAGGATGGCAGTCTGCAAGCCCAGGGAGAGGCCCCCGGAGGAACCAGCCCTGCCCACACCTCAATCTCAGACTTCCCAGACTGCAGCCGCCGCACCCCTCTGTGTAAGCCCCAGCCTGTGGTGCTCCGCGCTGCCACCCCAGAGACTGACGCGGTGGGGCAGGAAGGCCGGCCTGTGCCCTGCCGGGCACATCCCTGCCATCCTCTATCTCAGCCAGAGCCCTGTGGGCCCCTCAGCCTGGATTTATGCCGCCCTTGGCCCAGATGATTTGGGGGCTCCAGGCTGGCGAGACGGCCTGCATTGCTCTCCCTCCATGGAGCACTGCAATTGCGCTCTGGCGGTTAAGTGGAGCGCTCAGCTCTTAATTGCCGCGATGGAGCTTGGGGAGGGCAATCACCGCTGGGCTAAGCGGGTGAGCCCAGAGAGGTCTTGGAGGGGCAGAGTCGGCAGCGACCCAGCTGTGCCTGCCTTGGATGAAATACAGCCCCCCAGGCCTGCAGATGGGGCCACTGGGGATCGGGTGGGGCTGCCAGCCCATGGCAAGTGCCTGGAGCTTCCAGGCACCAGCCAGGGGCAAGGGGCTCATTCATTCATTCGTGCATTTGTTCAGCCAAAAGACGCTGGTTGGGGTCTGCCGTGAGCCCCATACTCTACAGAGCGCTTTGCACAGACGGACACAGGTAATCTTTATGGCGTCCTTGGAGGGTAGTAATCTTACTTCATAGCCGATGACAATCGGGCCACAGAGAGGCTATGCCGCTTGTCCAAGGTTTCCCAGCAGTAGGAGCCAAGACTCAAACCCAGGCTGGCAGTGGCTCCAAGACTGTGCCAGACTGTCAGGCAACACCGCCTTGGACAGGGCAGACCCAGCCAAGCAGACAGCCCAGGTGGCCCCTGCCAGTCTGGCCTAGGTGCTTGTGGGTGTTGGTGGACGGAGCCCAGGAGCCACCTCAGCCATGACAGGGCCACTCCCGCTCTAGCTCACGGCTGCCCCCTGTGTAGTCTCACCCAGGCTGTGGACCAGCATGTTCCCTGGCCCAGAGAGAAGCAGCTGGGCAGGGCTGGGCCCCGGAGTGCCCAGGGTCTGGGCCCTGAGCCCGCCTATGCCCACACCTGCATCCCCCCGACCAGGCACAGCACTCTCCCCCAGTGAGCGACTCACCACAGTCTACTGCTGTGTTTCTCTGCTTGTCTTTCTCCCCCCGATAGTACAGAGGTTCTGCTGGAGCTCAGCTGCTGCCTCTCTTCTCCAGAATTGCCTGGTGCCGGGACAGGGCCAGCGCACCTGCACAGCACAGACTCTGTCCCAGGTGAGCTCCGGGGATGCTCGTCGCTGTGGCATGTCCTGCCGTCTCCTGACTGATGGAGGTTGAGGCCAGGAAGGTTTCCAGGGTGGGAGCCGAAGGTGGCATCTGAGAGCAACTCACCTTAAGAGACGCAGCCAGCCCGTGGCCCATTGGCACTGTCACCAGACGTGGGCCCTAACCCTGGAGACGCAGTTGGCATCTGTGACCAGCAACTGCCCAGAGTGTTCGGGCCCCAAATGCGCTTTCTGATCTAACCTCCCAGGTCAACGTGTTCACCCACCTTCTGGTTAATCACAAGTAATCTCTCAGCCCTATTATGACCCTTTTTATAGAGTTCTATAAATAATAGATGTGTTTTGAAGTGTCTTTGAGAGACTCAGATGAAAGACATCCCATACGTTTCCTTCTGCACTGCTGTCGCATGGAGCAGGCGGAGCCACCTTTCAGTCTGACATGCTTGCAGCAACAGCGGCAGAATGACTTGACGTCGCTGCTGCAGCGACATTTCAAACTCTGCATTTGGATTTAGGAACTTAATTTAGGTTTTCTTTTCCAAGATTCCAATTGCCCGTCATCATAGTCTCAAGCATTTAAAAAAAATTAGAGCTAAAGAGATTAGTTTTGTGGAAGCAATTTTTAAACATGCCTAAGCCTAAAAGGAGGGAGAAAGGAAAGAAAGTCTGTAGAGACATGTTTACAGAGAGAAGGGGCCAGGACGGGCCTGGGCCAGCACCGCCCATGGTGGGGAAGCCCAGAGAGGGCTCTGGGAAGAGTGGAGTGGCTGGAGCAGGAGCCCACAGACTGGGGGCCCGGAGGTGGGGGTGCAGGACAGGGGTGCAGTGCTGGAGGTGGGAGTGCAGGACGGGGGTGCAGGACCAGAGGTGGGGGCGCAGGACCGCATGGACAAGTGCAGACTGAGCTGAAGGGAGGGGGGCAACCAGGGCAGGACCTGAGGCAGAGACCCAGTGGGCAGGGACGGGGGCTGGAGGCTCCCTCCAGAGCAGAGAACCACTCCACAGTGAGGGCTGGGTTTAGGAACAGCTGAGAGCAAGCGCAGGCCGAGCTACAGACGCAGAAGGCTTTGGCAGCGTCCCCTGAGTGTCACCTCTCTCCGGTTCCATGGCACCTTCTTTACCAGTGGGGGTTGGGGCACCAAGATCTCATTCCGGCTGCACCCAGCGGGGCCGAGAGAGACCTTGTTCCCATCCACGCCCGCTCCCAGGGGAAGGCGGCGAGCAGGGACCTGGCCGCTGTGCGCTGCACGACTCAGCAGGCACAGCCACCCAGCTGAGCACACAGAGCTGGGCCTTGCTGGGGCAGTACTGACCAAGTTCAAATCCAGGCCTGTGGCCTCTGAGGCTGAGCTCTGCCTCCCCTTGCGCTCACACTTGCTAAATGCTGGATGAATAAACAAACGAACGAACAGAGTGTCTGCCTATGAGTTGCTGCAGAAAGCAGGTCTTCTTTAATTAATGACTAGCCCTGTAATTGCCGTTTTAGTGCGCACTGCATGCCGCCGTCTGTGATGAGCTTTCTAGATAATTTTGGCGCCAGCGGCCTAATGTGGGCACGCTGTGTTGTGCGCCCAGGGACCCAAGTGTCCCATCCATCAAGCCCCCAGCCTGGCCGCCCTGATCGATCAATACCTTCTCCCACGCCAGGCCCAGGGCTGCGCCCCAGCTGGTCACTCACAGTGGGCACCACCTCCCTTCCCCCAGCACTCAGTGCTCACGGGACCCTTTCCAAAGGTGCTGGCATTTCCCCCACGCTGGAACAGGGATTTCTGGAAGGGCAGCCCCCTGGCCTGGCCAGGGCGGGCAGGTGGGCTTTCCGTTGACCTGAGCCCTGAGGACCTCCTGGGCCTGGCCTTTCCCAGCCCCTCGGCTGCCTCCTCGCTGGGATGCCCACAGCCCACGGCCTGGTTCCCATCTCTGGGGAGTGTCCATTCATGCTTCTGGCTCTGCTCCCTCTCGCTGCATCTTTAACGTGTCTCCCAAGGGGGTGGTCCCCCATCCCCAAGGACGAGCCTTTTCACCGTCAGCCCTCGCCGATAACCTGTTTGTGCATCTGTTTCCCCCACAAGAAGGGTCTGGCAGCTTCCTCCTCTCGGGGTCCCCAGGGCCCGGGGCTGGGGCTCTGGCTGGTGAGCGACTGAGCCAACGCAGGTCAGCAGGGCCACAGAGGAGCCCGACACAGGTCTGCGCTCCCGCAGTGCACGACTGACAGCCCAAGCGACCTAACACTCGCCCCAGCCCTGCCGAGCTGGGCAAAAGGGGCATCTCCTACCCTTTTGCCTTCCTGTTACCTCCCCCATCGCCCTGCTTAGGCTCTGACTGTCCGTTGTGACAACCGTCTCTGCACTGCTCTCCCGGACTTCACATCTCTGTCCTCCTTAAAACCAAAAGTATCTCCCACCCACCTTGGGTGGGTATCTCCCACCCTGGGCCATGAATGACCAGGTCCCTCTCCAGCCCCATCCCCCTCACGTCTCCTCCGGCTCCTGCCATCCTGCTGAGCTTCTCCCAGTGTCCTCCTCATGCTGTTCCCTCTGGCTAGAGTGCCCTTCCCATTTTCTTCATCTATAAACTCCTACTCATCCTTCAAAACCCTATCCAAACACCACCTCCTCAATACCTCAGAGTAGAGCTAGCAAAGGCAGAGCAGTGTCTTATTAGCTCTGTGAATCGTGTGTCATCTCCCATTACAGTTTAATGCCAGACCCAGGCCAACCACCTCCTGCAGGATGACTTTGGGCAGGTCCCTTGGCCCCACTGTGCTTCACATTCTTTTTATCAGTTATTTAATGAAAAACTGGTTTGAACCACCTGTTACAAGGTTTCTGATCTCCACATATTAGACATCTTTATTTACTGCTAAATCAGAGCCTTTAATTCCATTAATGATTTTTTAAAAATGTTAGCCCAACTTTCCAGAGAAAGAAAAGATGTAAAAGAATATATGTTAATATCAGGGGCTCAGTTAAAACACAAAAAACATACCAGGAAGTGTCCTAGAGTCATTATACTCTGTCCAGTCCAATTTCTCTAGTCTAAGAGACAGAAAAATTGCTGGTTTTTCCTTTGTGCAATCTTGCTTGAATTATTTAAGTTAAAATTACATAACTTTGCTTAAGTTATTTAAAGTTGGCCGTAGTTTACTTATCCGTTAAATAGGACTAATAATATTTATTCAACAAATATTTATTGAGCACATATTATGTGCCTGGTACTGATGTTGGCCTGATATCCAGCCATGCACAAAACATAAAAATTCCTGCCCTGGGGAACTTATGTTCACTGGAGGAGGCAGACATGCCGCAAAGGAACAGGTAACATGTGCTGTGTCAGCTGGGGACAAGCCGAGGAGAAGAGTAGGCAGGAAAGGGGACCAGAGCTGGGGGAGCCAGTGGGGTCCTGCAAGGGGTTGTCGAGGAAGCCTGGAGGAGAAGGTGGACGTGGGGCAGCCTGAGGGCGACAGGCACAGCCACCGGACCAGGAGTCATTGTGAAAGGTGGGCAGATTCTGCAGATAAGCAAAGTTCTCCAAACAACTGATGCAATTTGCTTGTTTAACCCGATCACCAGCTTCTGCATCAGGTGGAAGAGTCTGTGGTAGACCGAGTGCAAAATCACCTATTTAACGGCATCAGGATGCTGCAGGACAAAAGGCCGGGATTTCAGAAAGCAGAGGCCTGTGTAAAGGGGGGCTGACCACCCACAGGCGTGTTTCCTGGGGACTCGGCTGATCCTAGGCAGAGAAGACATGCTTGCTCAGGGAGGGCCAGGGAGGGCCCAAGGGGCCCTTGGAGCTTTGGGTGCTTGTGCAGAGCTAGAGTCAGAAAATTGGCAGCTTTAAGGGCTTCAAAAACACGGATGATTTCCCTGTTGAGATATTTGCCAGATTCTGAAGCTGCCTGGGAAGTGGGCAGAGAAGATAAAATGCCAGGCCAAAATCTCTGAAAAGCAGAGTGGAGTTTTCCTCAGTCTTGGGGTTAAAGAGGCAAAGACACACCAGGATGAGTGAACCATGAACACAATGACTCTTGGGTGAGGACCTGGAGGGCTGTCCCGGAGAACAGGGTGCGTCAGAGGGAGGTGGAACCTTACCAGATCTGAAACCCCACCTAACGCTCATCAGCTTTCACTTTATCTGCCTAGCAGAGAAAAGGGGGACCTCTCCCTGGTAGAAAATAAAGCCCACCTGAAGCCTAATTTTATATACAATATCTGCCAATAAATAAAAAATATTAGGATGCCAAGAGATAGAATCATACAGATGAAAGCTGAGCAAGGAACCAGACAATAGAAACAGATGCAATGTTTGTCCAGATACTGGACTTAGCTGACAAGGACTTTAAAATAACCATAATTAATGTATGTTTAAAAAGAGTAAATTATGGAGGAAATAGATTTTTTAAAGGGAAATATCAACAGAGAATTGGAATCTATAAAAAAATCAAATAAAAAATCTAAACATGAAAAAAATCCAAAATTAACAACTCAGTAGATAGATTTAATAGCAGGGTAGACACAATAAAAGATAAGATTAGTTAAATGGAAGACAGATCAATAGATAATATTTAAATTGTAACACACAGAGAAGAAAGAATGGAAGATGCATAAAAGAGCAAAGGGCAGGGAGGACAGTATGCAAACGTCTCACGTGTTTGAAATTGGAGTCCCAGAAGGAGAAAAGACAGCACGTGGGCGTTTTGGACGGCATTGTCTCCCCCGCCCCATTCATGTCAAAGCCCTGACCCCCAAGTGATGGCATTTGGAGACAGGGCCTTTGGGAGGTATTAGCCCATAAAGATGGGGCCCTCATGATTGGATTAATGCCCTTGTATGAAGAGACAAGATATCCCCCCACCTCCCTCAATCTCTCATGTGAGGATACAGCAAGAAGATTGCCCAGCCAGGAAGAGGGCCTTACTAGGAATCAGATGGGCCAGCACCTTGATCTTGAACCTCCCAGCCTCCAGAACTATGAGAAACAAATGTCCATTGCTTAAGTCATCCAATTTATGGTATTTTTTATGGCAGCCAAACAAACTAAGGTAATGGGGCAGAAGAAAATTTGAAGAAATATTGACATAGAAATTAACTCACAAATCTAAAAGGCTCTGCAAATCCCAACCAGGAGAAACACAAAAGAACAAAACAAAACAAAACCAATTACACTTACGCACATCATCGTAAAAGTGCTGGGGGAAAAAGGAGACAAAAAAGACAAGATAAAATCTTTAAGAAAAATACGATGAGAAAATCTTAAGAACATCCAGAGGGAAAAACAATGCATTATACACATTACCTTTAGGAAAACAGTTTTGAGAAAACAAACTGACTTCTCAAGAAAACTGTGGAAGTTATAAGACCATCGAATGACCTTTTTAGAGCACTGAAAGACATGATCTGCCCACCTTGCTTTCTATATCCTGATAAACTATCCTCTAAAACGAGAGTGCGATACTTTTTTTTTTTTTTTTTTTTGAGACAGAGTCTCACTGTGTTGCCTGGGCTAGAGTGCCGTGGCGTCAGCCTAGCTCACAGCAACCTCAAACTCCTGGGCTCGAGCAATCCTCCTGCCTCAGCCTCCCGAATAGCTGGGACTACAGGCATGCGCCACCATGCCTGGCTAATTTTTTCTCTATAATTTAGTTGTCCAGTTAATTTCTTTCTATTTTTAGTAGAGACGGGGTCTCGCTCTTGCTCAGGCTGGTCTCGAACTCCTGAGCTCAGAACAATCCGCCCGCCTCGGCCTCCCAGAGTGCTAGGATTACAGGTGTGAGCCACTGCGCCTGGCCAAGAGTGCGATACATTTTTAACAAACAAAAACTGTTTCTTTCTTTGCCACTGGCATACTCACACTAAAATATTAAAACGGATACCGTAGGCAAAAGGAAAATAATCTGGCTAAAACACAGCAATGTAGAAAGGGATAAGAGTAAAAAAAGGGTAAACATGTTTATAAATATAAATGAGTATTGATTGTTCAAAATGATCATAATAGTGTAGTATGGGGTTTAAAACATATATGTAAATAAATGGCCAAAAAATGATAATGTGATACATGGCAGGGTAAATGAAATTTAAGTGTTCCAGGGATCTAACAGCATCGGGAACCTGGTAAAAGAAATAATTTCTATTGTATTATCATAAATGAATAATGTGTGTTTTAATCTCTAGGTTACCACTAGAACTAATAAGTTAATAGATGAAAACAGGCTAATAATTTTTAAATAGATTAATTCAAAGAAGGCAAGTAAAGAGAGAAAAGAGAGGACAAATAGAAAACAGATAGTTAAGATGGTAAATATAATCCATTTATATTAGTAATTACATAGAATGTAAGTGGGCTAAATACTCCAAGTATAAGCTCGTCGGACTGGATAAAACCCTTCATGACCCGTATATCTTCTGTAAGACAAAATTCCTCCTCTTTAGCAGAGATCTCAAGTTTCTGCCTATTCTGGTCTCTGTCCACCCTGCAAGTCCTGTTTAAGACCCTACCCTCCAGTCCCTTAGCACCAGAATTGCCAAGGGGCTCCCAGCTCTTCAGAACCTCAGCCTCTGGCCTCACGTGGGCTTTTCCCTTCGCCCCGGAACATCCCTTCCCCGCCTTCCCTCCCCCTCCCCCCGAATACAAGCGTATGTGTGCACATGCTTTGCCTGGTTCATGATTTAAGGCCCAGATCAGGCGAGCGCACATCTCCACGAAGCTTTCTGTCACCTCCTCTGCTCCGCGCCACCTCAGGTTTGCCCTCCCTCTGGCCCTGACTGCTGGCCTGCCTGCTCTTCTCACCGTGAGGTCCTCGAGGAAGGGAGCACAAGTCTCAGTTCACCGCAGTTCAGTGCCAGGGCGGGTGCTGTGCAAGCCTGACGGAGGCCATCCCTGCCAAGACAGTAGTCATGACGACGCTGACACCAGTGGGCCCTTAACAGGTGCTGAGGGCTTCTCACGGTTACTTCGTTTGATCTTCACGGGGACACCGTGAGGCGGGCCATTTCACAGGTAAGGCATCCAGGCTCCCAGAAGTAGCCCAGCTCACCTTCCGGCCAACCAGCCCTCTGCCATGGCCGCAGCCCAGCTCAGCAAGGGGCAGGAGGGCGGAGCAGGGACACCCAGCCCAGTCCCTGGAGTCGTGGGGCGTCTCCAGGGGCAGTGTCTCAGCTGGGCCCCAGGGTGACCAAGGAGAGGTGAGGGTGGGGAGTGTCCCGGCACTGGGAGGGACTTGTGTGTGTCCCGAATGGGGCAAAGGCAGCTGCTGAAAGATGTACGCGGTGAGGTCTGAGGGTGAAGAGGGGATGGCAGGGCGTAGGCTGGGGACAAAGGAGCCATCGATGTCCTCGCTGCAGTGCCCGGCACTCGGTTGTTTCTCTGTAAACTTGCCGGTGAGCGACTGAGCAACTGAAAACGAGCCTCAGCTGGATCTGAATCTTCGGCCTCATTTCCGGGCATGTGGCGGCGGAGTGGGAGGCACCCCGCGTGTGCCGACACTCACACCCGCAACCTCACCCCTGTGAGGGTGACGGAGGTCCCTGGGTGCTGGCCAGAGCAGCTCGGCTGAGGTCCAAGCCCAGCAGTCCTGACACGTGGCCGGGACCTGCTCACCAACCACACGCGCCAGGCTCCTGTGCTCGCCCTGGCGCTAACGTTCCCAGCCTCCGTGGTTAGGTCACCCCCTCCTAGGCCTCAGTTTCCCTGGCTGTCAAATGAGGGGTTTGGGCTCAGATGATCACTTGTCACAGTCCTGCTCCCACAGCCACTGATATTCCAGGGCCCCTTTTTGTCCTCGGGGACTGAGAGCTTTCCCTTCACGTAGAGTTTTGCCATGAGGCCGTTTTGTATTTTCTGAGGCTGTTGCCTCCCCTGAGCAGAAGCGCTTCACTCCAGGAGCGTCTCCCCCGCCTCCTACTCACAGACAAACACAGCTCCCCTCCTGCCCACACCACCAGGTGCACAGAAATGCAGAGCTAATTCCTGAGGCAATTAATCCCATTAACAAGCAATAATTCATAGCCTTCAACCAGGAGGCTGCTGTCATTGCAGAGTTAACCAGGGGCAAGAGCAGCTGCTTCCTTCATCCCACGCAAGGCATGCTAGCCACGCTGTGACACCCAGACACCAGCGACCTGGGATTAACTGCCGCCCGCGCCCCACCCCAGCTCCCACGTCCACACACAGCCCTTCCCACGTCCCCGGGCACCACCGTCAGGGCTGGGCGCATGGCAGCTGCACGGGTGTCCCCTCCACATTCAGCGGACGTCAACAGCCCACGCCTGATGAGGAGTGATTGTTTTCAGCATGGAGTCAGCCTGGAATGGATTTATCAAATTGTTAACTGTGCTTATCGCAAATCACTTTAATGATGTGTTAACATTTAATTAGATCGCTACCGAATGCTTCAGATAACATGTACAGCCCGTGAACCTGATCATTAGAGCAAAAAGAGTCGCAGGAAACAGGATTCTTGCCCCGGCCCAGGCTGGACAGGAGGTCCCGGGCTCAGTGAGCATCTCATTTGGGGGGAGTTTCTAGGTATTTGTTTTATGTCCCCGGAGAGACCATCAGGTTTGCGGTTGGAGCTGCAGTGGAGATAAATCTCGCACGTCCTGGGAAAGAGGAGTCAGCTGACGCTCCCTGGCAGCTCTGTGCTGCGCTGCGTGTCCTCTATCTGCAAGGCACGAGGCTGGGTGCTGTGAGGGACCCCAAAGTAGAGAGAACGTAGGCCCCCGCCCTTGGGAAGACAGGCCTGCAGACCAGACGAAGGAAAACTGCTCGCTGGCCCGGGCCCAGGCCGAGCGTGGTACAGCCTCGATCCTGCTGCTCGGGAAGGAAGGCGTTTTACAAGCAGGGAAATCGAGGCTCAGAGAAGCAGCCACTTGCTCTGTATGTGGTCAGCACAAGGGCTGGGGGCCATGGTTGTGGGGAGAGACCACTTGGCCAGGCTATTTGGAGCTAAGGAGTCTCGAGCCACAGAAGGGCTCTGAGGTGGGAGCAACACAACACAACCCGTATTTCGAAGATATTAAGGAACAAAATGTTCACTACGCCTAATACTTTGGAAATAGGAAATCCAGGTCTGTGCTATGGACATTCAGAGTGTCAGATGCCAGGAGCAGCAGGCCTGGGTATTGGCCCTGAGTGTCAAATGCCCCCTCTTCATTGGGTCGTTGATTCGCTAAGCCATGGAGTCATTGATTTACCTGCTGGGAATCTGCCAAACATGGACATTGCCCACAAGAAGCTCTCTCTCTGTCTCAAACACACATGTGCACCCATGCACATATGTTCATGTGAGCATACACAGAGATATGTGCACACACATGCACAAATCCATGCACACATGTATGCACATGCACATACCCATGTGCACATTCACAAACATGCACACACATGCACATGCAACTACACACATGCACAAATTCATGCACACACACTCATATACCCCATACAGGCACACACACATTCTCGTGTATGCACACCCCCACACATATGCACACACCCACACACACACAGGTGCGTGTACACACATACATGCACACACACACTTCTGAATCACACAGCGCCAGCCCACACGGCTCGCACAATCATGCACAGTCCCCAGCCACTCTTCACGCTTCCGTCTCTGGAAATGGAGGAGCCAGTGAGGCCTATTTGGCTTTGCCGTCCCCCTCCACCAGCATGACTTGGGCAAATGCCCATTTTCAAAGGACATGCCGATGGCCCCACTGCTCTGCCCCCATGGGGCCATGGCCCGGCACCTCCGCAGAGGGGCCTGGGCAGCAGCTGTGCTGCAAACGCCACCCCGGCTGTGCTCAGAGCCGGCCAGCCGCCCTGAGAAACCCTCCATGATGTTACGCGACCAGACAGGCGCAAGGAACAGGCCCTGCAGTCATGTAAAATGCAGGAGAAATTCCCCATCCTGGACGCTTGCTGACCAAACAGCGGTGCAGCGGTGAGTGCATCCAAGTCCCGTTTGGGGGCAATTTAACCTGGGCCCCTGTGTAAAAAGAGCCTCATTATTTGGAGGAAGCCAAAGGCTTAGTCACGTTCTTTGAGTGGCACAAACCTTGCAGAGGATGTGGGGAATTGTGTGAAGTGATGCCACACGGCCTCCCAGAGCCAGCCCGGCCCACTACCCAGATGGAAGCTTCCAGATGAGTCAGTCCGTGGGAAGAGAACAGGAGTTTGTTCAGCAAGCTGCAAAGCCTCAGGCAGCCTGGGGGATGATTGACCCTGAGTAAAATCGTGCATCCTTAAACTGGCAAGCCCTGGGCTGCCCGACAGATTCCACGTACGGGTCACCTCCCCCAGACAGATTAAGCACCATGGTACTCCTCTGCCAGACAGGGGGTGGGGGCCAGCCCTGCTCCTGGTTGTGCCGCTGTCTCCTACGTGGCGTGGACAAAGGACACGTGGGAAGGGCCAGCGCTCTGGGGCCAGGCCAACAGGTACCTGCGGACAAGCAAATCCCTATATCTCTCTACACCTCGGTTCCCTCGCCCGCAAAAAGGCCACAACAAGGGTGTCCACCTGGTGGAACCTGGCTGGAAGAAGGTGTCCACAGGGCCAGAGCCAGGCCTCGGACCCAGCGTAGCTCCCGGGCACTGAGCAGTGGCTGCAGCGCCTTTCTGGAGCACTGCCCTGCTCAGGCAGCGGAGTCCTCCGAGCCACACCTACACCTGCTCTGAGAGGAGTGAGCACGCGCTCGTGGGGGATTTGTGATCACATGCTGGTGAGGAGAGTCCGGCAGGAGTGGCAGACACCCTGGTGAGGTGCATGCAGGCTGCAGGACAGTGTAAACCCCAGCTCCATGGAAAGGGGAGGAGTCCAAAAATGCTCCTGGCTCTGTCTCGTAAACCCTCCCCGGACACTCACAGAAAAGTCTGGAAGAAGCCCAAAGTTGTGTCCATTGTCATGGACCAGGGGAGGGGACTCCAGTCACACCCTCTCCCCGCTGTCCACCAGGGCGCAGAGACTTCCTCTGGAAGGCACCGGTGAACACTCACCACTGCTGGGGAGGGGCGGGGGCAGGATTGAGGGCTGAGCCCACAACTGCAACTGGGGGAGTTTCCGAGGACGGCCACAACCCAAAAACCAGGGCCACGTGCAAACCTAAGACTAAGACTCAGTCAGAACTGCAGCACCCCCATCTCCTGCCACCGAGTGACAAGATCCGAAACACGAGAAACAGCAGAACAGTGTGAGAGTGAATGGGAGAGGAATAGAGCACAGAGACTCTCTGAAGCACAGCACAAAAGGAAAACCTAAAATTCAGAATCAGACAGACATTGCAAAGCACGTGCTATGCAGCCGTCTGAAGCTCTAGAGTAATCGTGGCAACAACAGCCCGACTCCCAACTATGTAACTCAAAGCCCTGCACAAAGGGTCGGCGGGAGGAAGGTGTGCCTATACCAGATGTCGCCTTTAACACAAAATTCTGGAGCAGACAAAAAGACAGGGAAAAGCACACTCCTAAGAGAGAAAGGGTGCGATACGCATGCTGGAATGTCTGACGGGAAATTTAAAATGCCTATGATCACTATGTTGAAGGCTGTAATGGAGACAGGGGACACAGGCATGATCAGATGGGTTGTTTCAGCAGAGAGAAGGAATCGAATGAGAATTCAAAAAGTGAAAAACACAGAGACAGAGAGGGACAGTGCCCTCAGTGGCACATCAGTGGGAACTACACAGCTGAGGACAGAACCACGGACCTCAGACACAGGTCAGAAACAATTACGCAGGCCGGAAAAGAGAAGGAAGGATGCGCTTAAGATTGAACAGAGCATCCAAGAGCTATGAGACTTTAGCAAACGTCCTAGCATATGCACAACTGGAACCCCAGAAGTAGAAGAGAAATGAGCAGAAGAACTATTCAGAGAAGCGATGGCTAAGAATTTACTGAAATGAATGACAGATGCCAAAGCACAGGCCTAGGAAGCTCAGAAAGCGCCAGCTAGCATAAACACCAACAAATAGCACATGTAGGCATATTAGATTCACACTGTCGAAAACCAATGGCAAACAGAAAATATTGAAGCCATCCTGCATTATACACAGAAGAATAAAGGTACAACTTGCAGCACAGTACTCATCAGACATCATAGAAGACAGAAAACAGTGGAGTGAATCTTTAAATTACTGAAAGAAAAAAAAAAAAACGTAAACCCCGAGAAAATATTTTTGCAAAAATGAAGGAGAAATAACAAATTTCTCCAATAAATAAAAATTGAGAAAATGCATTTTAAGCAGACCAATTCTGAAAGAAACGCTAAAGACGTTCTTCAGGTAGAAGGACTATGATATTGGACCAAAACGTAGGTCCACAAAAAGAAACGAAGAGTACTGGAAATGGAATAAACAAAGGTAAAATTAAATTTGTTTTTGCAAATTTCTAATTACTTTGAAAGAAAACAAATTGTCCAAAGCACAAGTAGCAGCACTGTATTGTGCGTTTACAGCACTTGGGAAAGTAAAGGTACGGCCCCAAGAGCATGACAGAGGGGACGGAGAAATTGGACTGTGCTGTTTTAAGCCCTCACATTGCATATGAAGCAGCACAGGGTTATTTAAAGGTAGACTCTGATTAATTAAAGGCTTATGTTTAAACAAAAGGGCAACCACTAAAAGTTTTTTGAGAGGTATAAATAATGAGTCAGTAGAGGAGATAAAATGGAGTCATAAATTACTCAACTGACAAAAGAGAAGGCAGAAAAACAGGAAAAATAAATAAAGAATAAATGGAACAAACAGAAAATGGCAAGCACAATGATAGATTTTAATCAAACCATATCAATAATCACATTAAATGTAAATGGTATAAACATGCCAGGTAAAAGGCAGAGATTGTCAGATTTAATTTTTTTAAAAATCAAGACTCAATTGCATGTTGTCTATAGGAAACCAACTTTAAAAATAAAATATAAATAGGTTCCAAAAAGTAAAAGGAAGGAAAAAGATAAACCATTCTAACACTAAGCAAAGAAAGTGGGAGTAAGTAACTATATTAATATTAGACAAGGTAGACTTTAGAAAAAGGAATATTGTCAAAGGTAGAGAGGGACATTACATAACAACACAGGAGTCAGTTCTCCGAGAACTCATAACAGTCTCAGATGTGTATGCATTAACAACAAACTGAAAACACATGAGCCAAAAATTGACGGGGATGAAAGGAGAAACACAAATCCAAATTACAGTTGGAGACATCAACTCCGTGGACAAAAAAGTGAATAGAAAACTAGTAAGAATAAAGACCTGAACAGTGTCATTAGAGCTAATTGACATATATAGAACACTCCACGCAATACTAGAAGATACAGCTGGATCACAAAACCAATTTCAGCAAATCTAAAAGACTAGAAATCTTTCAATCTTGAATCATAACAGCAGCAAACTATAAATCAATGACAGGAAGGCAGCAGGAAAGATAAATATTTAGAAACTAAACAACGAACTTGGAACGACCCACAGGTGAGAGTGTCACTGTGACATTTCACAGTGAGTGAAAATGGAAATAAGACATATCAACATTTGGGGAAATGTAGTCAAAACAGTACATACAGGAAAAAAGAGACGTTCAGCCCCAGATTGTTTTGCTGGAGAATTCTAGCTAATATGTAAAGAAGAAATAACATCAATTCGACACGATCTCTCCTAGCAAGTAGAACAGGAAGGAACATTTCCCAGTTCATTGACCAGTTCAGCAATAGCCTAGTATCAATCCAAACAGAGACATTACAAGAAAAGGAAAACTATAGAACAGTATTTCTCATGGATGTAGGTATGTAAACCCTCAGTGCAATATTAGCATATTGAATCCAGCAAATAAAAAACAACTCTCACAACCAAGTTTTATCCCAGAAATACAGAGGGGCTAAAAATTTTTAAATTAATCAACATAATGCATCTTATTAATAAGCTAAAGAAGAAAAGCCATGTAATCATCTCAATAAATGAAGCAAAAGTATTTGACAAAATTCAAAATCTATTCATGACAAAAAAATTTCTCAGCAAACTAGAAATAGTAGGGAACTTTCTTAACCTGAAAAAAAACACAGACAGCTAATATCAAGCTTAAAGGTGAGTATTTTCTCCCAATATCAGAAACAAGGCAAGGATATCCTCTCTCGCCACTCCTAGTCAACATTCCTGTACTGCATTGTCAGCCCCAGCCAATGCAATAAGGCAAGAAAAAGAAATTAAAAACATGCAGATAAGAAAAGGAAAAATACAACTCCACACAGGACATGAAAAATGTAGAAAATCTCCCCAAATTCACAAAAAGCTCTAGAACTAATAAATGAGTTTAGTAAGGTCGTGAGATACATAATCAACATACAAAAATCAATTGCATTTCTATACACTAGCAAGGAAGAACTGGAATTTTAAATGAAAAAAAATACACAACAGTACTGAAAAGTGAAATATTTAGGTATATATTTAAATATATAGGTATATATAGGTATATATATATTTAATATATATATTTAATATATATTTACATATATACACCTATATATATATACACATATATACACCTATATATATATAGGTGTATATATGTAAATATATATAAATATTTAGGTATATATTTAGGTATATATTAAAACCTAAATATTTAGGTTTTAAAATATGCAAAGTCTGTGTGCTATAAAGTAAAAGCCCTAATGAAGGAGTCAAATCAGACCTAAGTAATAGGTGAGACTGATGGCAAGGCAGACTGAAAATTGTTAAGATGCCATTCCAATGCAATTTCATCTATAGGTGTCATGTAATCCCAGAATGCCTTTTAAAGGAAGACACATACACATTAAACCCAAAATGTCTATGGAAAAGCAAATTAACTAATATAGCCACTACCAGTTGAAAGAGAATAGCAAAGCTGTAACACTCACATTACCTGATTTAGAGACGTGCTACGAAGCTACAGCGGTCGAGACAGTGTGGTATTAGTGAAAGGACAGACAAATAGGTCACTGGGACAGAATAGAGCCCAAAAATAGATCCACAGAAACGTTGTCAAATGATTTTTGACAAAGGGGCAAAAGCGATTGAATAGAAAAGTGGCAGCCTTTTCAACAAACGGTCCTGGAAAAATTGTGCATTTGTGTGCAATGAATTAATTAATTCATTAACTCTTAACTGATACCGCACACTTTATAACAAAATCAACTCTACGGAACATTTGTAAAATGTATAAAATTATAAAACTTCTAGAAGAAAACATAAGAGGAAAGTCTGTGTGACCTTGAATTAGACAAACTTCCTAGATGGGATACCAACTACATGATGATTAAAAAGAACAAAGTTGTTAAGTTCAAAATTTAGAACTTCAGCTCTGCAAACAAATAAACAAAAACTTGTTCAGAAAATAAAAAGACAAGCCACATACTGGGGGAAAATATTTTCAAATCACATTTGAAAACACTGTTTCCAGAATATATACGCAGTGGTCCCCTGTCCGAGGGGATACCATCCAGGACTCCCAGTGGTTGCCTGAAACCACAGATGGTACCGAACCCCAAGCGCACTCTGTTTTTTCCTATACAGACATGTCTATGATAAGATTTAATTTATACATTAGACACAGTAAGAGATTAAGAACAATAAGACATGCTATAATAAAATAAAATAATTATAACATACTGGAGTAAAAGTTGTGAATGTGGTCTCTCTCCGGCGCACGCGCTGACCGTACCATCCGGGGCCCCTGAGGCCACAGAAAGTGAAGCAGCAGAAATCTCAAAGATCAAAATTACGAAAACAAACCAATGTTTTAAAAGAGGACAAGATTTACCCCAGCAATTCACGGAGGAGTATTACAGGCGGCAAATAAGCGTGGAAAAGTGCGAGGGAAGACGGAGACGCTAGAACATCTCGGCTGCTGGAAATCGGGGGGCTGCTGCGAGCGCAGAGACGGGTGCACGTCCACAGGGCGCAGGGCTCTCTGAAAGCATCTCGCGGCCAAAGCTGGAACAATTTAAGCAACAAAGAAAACGGACAAAGACAGTATCGTATTAGAACCCAAATAATAAAATTAACAACCTGAATCCATACCGATATCAATAGCAACTAACTAAGTAAACAAGTAAATAAATGAATTAATAGATGGAGAATTGACAACTCGTTCTGTCCGGAAGAATTCCAAATAATAAAAATAGAAAGAATAAGAAAAATGGACCATTGTCATGAGAACACACCAGTCACAATTGCCACAGGCAAAATCCATGGTTGAATGCTGCAATTAGTGGGCATAAGTTTCAGGAGAAGCAGGGTATTTGCGTATCTCTTCCAAAATATTAGGAATTGCAAAGGAAAAACAACTAACTGTACAGAAGAGAAATCTGGCAGGCGCCAGCTTAGCCGAGGGACCATGGTTAGTACCCCCGGTGGTGAGACACACAGGGGGCTCCCAACAGGACGTGCTGAGACGGCCACATCCCTTCTGTACATCATCCCAGCAGTTTGGGACCTCAGTCTGACCCTGAGGAAACGCCAGTAAGCCCGAGGGGAGGAGCAGTCTACAAAATAACTTCCAAGTCTGATGGCAGGAGAGGCAAGGAAAGATTGAGGAACTGTCAGAGCGTGGAAGAGACTGAGGACACACAAAAGCTGAGCTCTACGTGGAATCGTGGATTCAATTCTGGAACAAAAAAAGAACTTTAGTGGAAAAACTTGTGAAGTCTGAATGAGATCTGTAGTTTAGCAGCAGAGCTGTATCGACGTTAACTTCTCAGTAGATAATCGTGCTACGGTTATACAGGACTTTAACGTCATGGGGGACTGGCCGAGGTGGGAAGCGACCGAGACAAAGCTGTGAAGCCGCAGCGATAGAATCAGTGTGGACCAGAACAGAAGCTCCAGAAACAAAGCCGCGCGCACGTGTAGCCGGCTGATTTCTGACACAGGTTCAAAGGTGGTTCCATGAGAGAGGATTGTCTTCCCAACCCAGGTGCCAGGATGACTAGAGAACACGGAAAACCACGAGCTTCCTCTCACACCTCACACTCCATAAAAATTCACTGAAATGGATTATATACCTAAATGTAAACTGTGAGACTGTAAAAGTCTTAGAAAGAAATATCTGAGACCCTGGGTTAAGTATTCTTATATACATCAACTAAAGCATGATCTATGATAGAAAAAAATGATAATACATTTTATTTATTAAAATTCTCTTTGCAAAAAGACATTGTTGAGAGAATGAAAAGACAAACTATGGACTGGGAGAAAATGTTTATAAATCACAGATCGGATAGAGGACTTGCGTCAGAATATACAAAAAACTCTGGACACCCAGGAATAAGCACAGTACCAATCCAATAAAAAGCGGGCAGAAGGTGTGAACAGATGCTGACCAGTGAACACGTATGGATGGCAGATAAGCACAGAAAAGATGCTCAGCATGGTGCATTAGGAAAATGCACTGTAAAACCACAAGGAGCTACCACTCCGCACGGATTAGAACAGTTAAAATTAACAACGTAACAAAACATTGCTCCTGACAGTTCCAGATGCCGGCAGAGCACCCAGACCTCTCAGAACATATGTCATTGATGAGCAAATGTGGAAACGGTGCAGCAGTTTCTTACAGGGTTAAGCATACATTTGCCATAGGATGTAATAGCCACAGTCCTAGACACTTACCCGAGTGAAATGAACACCTGTTTTCCCACAAAAAAACCTGTATATAAATGTTTATAGGAGCTTTATTCACAATTACCTAAAACTGGAAACAACCCGAATGTCCCTCAAGTGGCGAGTGCGTTAACAGGCCAGGCTCATGCCTGCAGTGAACCACTCGGCACTGCAAAGAAAGGAAGCACCAATTCGCACCAAGACGCTCAGAAGGTCTATGCAGAGTGAGAGACGCCAGGTCAAAACTACACACAGTGTAATTCCACTTACGTGAAATTCTGGGGGACCTGCTACTATGATGATGGAAAACAGACCCGCATGCCCCGGCTAAGGGTCAGGGGACGCTGTAACTACAAAGGGAACTGGGGCGGGAGGGGAGGGGGCGGGCAGTTCTGCATTTTGACTGTGGTGGTGATGTGACTCTATGCATGTGTCAAAACTCGTAAAACTGCATGCAAAAAAATGTTAGTTTTGCTGTATGCGAATTCAAAATAAATTCTTCAGAAATTTTCAGCACTATTGCACGACTGGGGTCTGTCTCCTGCTCTTTCCCTCACGAGGGCTGCCTCCCCAGCCTGGGTCTGGGACAAACCGCGTCTCACGGAGACTTAGGATTGGCATCCGGAGCTGGAAGCTGCCCTTGGGGGAGTGGCCCAAGAGGGCAGGCACAGGCTCACTTCTGCCCCTTCTGCCCACCTGGGTGGGACCCCCTGGGAGAGCCCACTCTCAGGTGCCCCTGGAGCTGCAGCCCCTGTGCTGGCCTGGCCACTGCAGGGGCATCTGCCAGACCCCACCCTCCGCTTCCTCGTGGGGAACGTGGCTGCTGGACTGTGGGATCTGCCCCTCCCTCTCTGAGGGGGTTCTGCCAACCACACGCCCCACGGCCCCGGCAGAGGACACATGACCTGGCCAGGCCAATCAGAAGCTTCCATAGGATTTTACATGCACAGGAGAGAGGATGTCCAAGAGACCCTCAGGGTGGAGAAGGCCCTGCTCCTCCACACCTGCCTACCCTGTGAGCAAGAAGTGCGCCCCTTTTGTCCTGAGTAGCCTAAGACTCCACCTGGGACCAGCTGCCACCTCCAGACACCTGCTGCTGTCTCTGTCCCCCAAGCTGTCCACTGCTCCCCAGGGCTGGGATTCTCTCTCCTGATGGCACCCTAGGATCAGAGCCCCCTCAGACCCTGGCAATGCTGCCTCCCTGAGCAGGCCAGGACACGGGCAGGCAGATTTCCAGCAAGCCTCTGTGCACAGGTCAGCCTAGGCCAAGCCAGAGGCCAGGGCCGGTGTGCAGAGAGGACAGACAGGCCCCTGCTCTTGGCAAGAGCTGGCCCGGACCGCAGATGCAGCTGTCACCTTCCCTGGAGCCCCACTGTGGTCCCCCTTCTCAGCCCCATTAACTGGGCCACATCTGGTGATTGCGGATGACTTCTCCCTCCCGCCTCGCTCCACGGCTCCTGTCCGCCTTCCAGCTTGAGCCAATCAGGGGCATGCAGCCAAGGGGTCCTCTCCCTCTGACGAACCACTGAGAGGCCTCACTGCTTCCTCCGGCCCACCCCTGAAAGCCAGGCCGCGAGTGCCTGCCGCACTGGCCCGCACACTCCCCTGTAAGGGCAGCAATTGTGCGCACCCCCACACCCTCGAACAGACCCTAGGACCACACTCTTCCCTCTGTTGTCACTCCGTCTCTCCCAGTGTGCGGAGTGTGGACCCCATGCTAGCTCACGCTGAACCGCGCCGGGATCAGTGTGGAGGAGCCCAGCATGTCCCGGCGGGGGTCGGGGAGTCCAAGTTCACCATTGCTGCAACTCAGGGCCAGGGCCTTGCCGAGGTACAGCCTGCAGTAGTGAGAGAGTAAAAGTGAGAAACGGCCACGGTTGTACTCTGGGTGTGAGCCTGGCAGATGACAACTGCAAAGGGAAGGGCTCTTCCAGGTGTGGAGAGATGCTGGACAGGCAGGTGGGACCCGGATCCGCAGGCCAAGCCCAGCTTGCAGGGGAACCTGGGGGCTGCCACAGCACCCTCCAGGGAAACCTTTGTCTGGGGGGCCACCCAAGACAGCAGCACAGAAGATAGGCTGGGACATCCCAGGCCTCCCTCCCGCAGCAGCCTTGGCAGGGGCTCCCCAGGTCAAGGTTAGGGTTAGGAGATGCCTGAGTGGGAGGGTCAGGCCCTGTGGTCCACTGGACAGTGACCGCAATGGCCACACCGGCATGTGCCCAGGGACACATGCCCAGAGCCCCACAAAGGGCTCAGCCTCCCGCCATCAACTCCAGCAGCCTGGACCCCCCACCCCCACCGGAGGGGCCCAGGGTCAGGGCTGGGGGAGGCCCCAGCAATAGGAGCAAACAGCACCTCTCACACCCTCGGGCCCCAAGCACCGGGGCCATGCACGCTTGCGGACCTGTGAGTGAGGGCCTCCTTTGAAATGGGCTGTGAGAACACTTGGTTGTGTCCACAGTCTATTTGCATGATCACAAGAAATTCCAAGATCACATTTTTTCAATGAAATAAAGGCAGAGCAAGCACGAGCATCCGTAAGCGGCACCCACTGCCACAGCTCCTGGCGGCTGCCGTCCTGGCTGCACGACCTTGACCCTGTCTGTGACGGCACTTCTCTTCTGCGGTGACCCCCAAGAATTTGAAAATAAAATTACTTTAAAGTCTCTGTGGAAAGTTACTCAGGGCCATCTTATGCATGAAATACAATAGAAAAATGTTTAAGTTTCTCGTTAAATGTTGTAAACTCCAATTTCGCATTAAAATTTAGGAAAAGTTACTTGGAAGTTTTATACAAATTCAGTAGGAAAAATTGTCTCTCTCACCCTAATTATGTAACACTAAGAAAACATAATGCCTTTTTTCCTTCTGGCCCCCAGGCCAACTTCATTTCGCTCAGGGTGTGACAAGTGGAGGGTGGCCAGAGGAAGGCCAGGGGGCACGTTTGGGGCAGTGGTGGGGAAAGGCCCAGTCCCTGGGGGGGACGTGGGGAGTGTGCAGTGCGTGGGGTGTGGCCAGAGCAGCCTGGTACGGAGGACCAGGAGGTGGTGGAGGTAGCTGAGGCTGGAGGGTCCCAGGCCACTCCTCCGGGGTCTGACCCTGCGACGGGTGAGTGTGGTGGGGGAATTTCACGGAGGGCCACAGTTTGTGAGACCAAACCCACCGGCCCCTCAGCCCCTCCACACTGAGATTCCCCGCCGATGGAAACCTGGAGCCTCCGCGTTCAGCTGAGGGCATTTTGGCAAACTTGTTGGCACGCCTGGGGCCCTGTGGTTGGTCATGTGACACTTAGCAGGGAAGCCAGTGTCCCCGGGGGAGCAATTGAATACTCTGAGCACTTTGGAGAGGGGCCCCCTTCAGAGACACGCTCCCTCCAGGATGCGCTCCATCCCTGGGGGCTGGAGCAGGGGCTCTGGCACCAGGGGTGCGCAGCTGGACAGGGGAAGGAGCCCGTGCACATTAACACAAGGCCGCGTGAAGATAATGCACTCTCAAGGAAATGAGATCGATTCGCCCGAGCTGGGGCGTTTGAAAGGGATCCAAGGCCAAGAGGCTCGGGATGCTGGCTCTGTCAGCCACCGGCACTTCCTGCGAAACCGTGCAGGCTTCAAATAAGGTGGCACTTCAGTCGCAGGTGTCCAGGCCTCAGAGGGACAGCTGTGAAGGGAGGGGTCTCCCTCTGGGAACACAGTCTCGGACCACGCAACCTGTCCTAGAAACATCCCTAGGTTGAGCTCTGCCTTCCCACCTCCTGTCGTCCTACCCCTGCCTCGGGTCCCAGGTGAACTGATCCCCCACCTGCAGCACGAGCCTACAATGGTGTCAGCACTGCCCTCCCTGGTGACATGCAACACACGTGTTCTGCTGGGGAGTGAGAGAAGGAACAGACTGAGCTCATCTGCCCACAGGAAACACAAAACACCCATTTGTGTGCCCGACACCAGATCGGAGACTCATTCGGAGGGTCTCACTCCATCCCAGGACCACTTCTGCGGTGTCATCTCTGTCTCACCGATGCAGGAGGGGAAGCAGCTCAGCCCAGGTGGCATAACCAGGCTGGAATCCATCCGGCCCATCTGGCCCACAGCCACCCTCCAACAGGATGCACCGAGGACTCGGCCCAGCGGCTAAAGGCTGCCCGTGCTCTGCCCTGCCCAGACACAGCTCACTGCACCAAGGTGCTCTCGCTGCACAGGGAGGCCACAGCCAGGAGGGCAGGTCTCCTTGGCCATTGCTCCCCGAACATAGTCCCCAGCTGTTTGCCAAAGGGGTTGTCAGGCAGAGGGTGTGGTGTGGCGGAGGGAGATGCCGGTGTGTGTACAAAAGCAACCCAGCAGTGGCAGGAAATAGCCACCCTGGGTGCCAGGCCTGGCGATGTGGGGGACTGGCTTGTCCTGTCCTTCTGTGGCCCCAGGGCTGGGCAGGCACATCACACGAGGGTCACTTGACAAGAGAGGGTGTGCTGGCTGTCCCCTGAGTTGTCCCCTGTGCCGTCCTCGTATCAGCTGGCTCTTGACAGCCATGCACGGGGGGCCTTTCTCTGCCTGTGTTACTAGCACATTCATTCATTCACTCATTAGTTCATTCAGGAATGTCTAGGGAGCAGGGGGTGAATGTGGCAGTGCCTGGGTCCCTGCCCACTGGGGGCTCCCAGTCCAGAGGAAAGGGCAGAATTCAAGGAACTGATCTCAGCAGAGCTGGGAAAGGGCAGAGCGGGATTTGGCCCTGGGTCCATCTTGCCCAGGGCCATGCTCAGTCCACAGAGGTGCTCACCGTGCACAGGCAGGGCTCTGAGGTGCTTCACTGTG